>CAUYQV010138304.1:0-12579 GCA_963574575.1 Galagoides demidoff
GGGGGATAGCTTGAGGCTCCGTCTCAAAAAAAAAGAACTCCTGGACTAAATGACTTTTAAGGGCTTTCCCAAATCTCACGTTCTCTAAAGAAAAACCAGTTCTGAAATCACAACATGATGACAGTCAATTGGGAAAAGTGATCATCCCAAATTCCATTTACAATTCACCTACAGCATAAATCAAGAAACAATTGCACATATCTTTCTTGGAAGTTAACTGCAGAGGTCAGAGTCTTCACTCTGGTCCAGTGGAACAGAGGTGAAAGTCGGGGAACTCAGCATATGAAATAGCATGCACTGGAGAAGCCTGTCAGGCAGAGGAGGTGTGTCATGAGACAGAAGCCCTGATGTGGAGCCTCAACTTTACCACTAACAAGCTGAAGAACTCTTGAAGGATTCTTGGAATCAATCAGGCCAGCTATCTCATTTCAAAGGTGAGCACATCAAGTTCTAAAGAAGAAGACTGAGTGGCTCGAAGTGCAAATAGGAAGTTTAGTAACAGAACCTGGATTAGAACCCTGTCTTATGAAACACAATTGTTGTGGACCTTGTTGGTTTAGTTTTTCCAGCCTCTATGTTCTGGGAGTTTTTTCTTTCCATTATTCATAGGGTTGTAGAAGTTGCTCTAGTTCTTCAATGTAACCCATCTTATCTGGTCAACAGTTTATATATGAGCATCTGGTTCAGTTTATGTCAATCTGCCTTTTCCAGAGAGAGATAATGAGTGAGAAGCAAAGAAAAGGGAAGAGGAGGAGAGCAGTAGTGGAAGGGAAGAGAGATTCCATCTCCTACTTGATGCTCACATTATCCGTACAAGCTAGGAAGCTGTTCGGCATGGCCATTATCTGCCCCATGACTGAGAAACCCATAAATCAGAGGTGCTTAGGGACTAAGGCTGCTGATTGGTCTTCAGATTCTTTCTGTGTAGCTTCTGAGAGTTCAGAGATAATTCAAAGATGTGTTTAATCCACAGACCATGAAAAAGCTGTGGAGAAAGTTAAGCCTAATGACAGCAACTAAGATGAAGTGTTGGTATGCAAACAAAAAAAGGAGTACCTATAACACTGAGATTCTGTATTCTAAGGAAAGGATGTATGAAAAGGCATGACTGTTCATCATATGGTTCTTTATATTAGCACAAAATTGAGACTTGCCTAAATGATCAAAATAAAAGTATTAAATATAGATGTAGCCTGGTGATAAAATGTTATATAAACATTAAATATCCTGTCCTAGAAGAATATTTAATGATTTAGCCATTGCTTTCAATATAATCTTAAGAATAAACAACAGAATATGAACTACATAAAATATAATAATTTCACTTTTGTAAATATATGGATACTCATTTATATGCATAGAAAAAATGGAAGTAGAAGATATGCTAACAGATGTTATCTCTGGTAAATCAGATTATGGTTTTGTTCTTTTTAGTACCTGGTAACCTAACAGAATTAAGGATGGAAGGGGAAAAACTACTCTAGTCCCTCTGATCCATCTGATTAAATTAAATAGCCTCAATGCCAGGCTTGGGTGGAGTTGTGGACAAAAGGGAATAATTGGCACTGACTCCATGTCTTTCTAAATGTTCTACTATTGTTCCTGGGCAGTAGTAGAATTACTGGACCTAAGCATCACCTCAAATACACAAATTGTGGCTAACAGTAGGTGCAACATCATCACCTCTTGGGCTCCAGTTTCCTTGCTGCTGGGTTCCTGCCAAAGATGCTTGTTCCAGAGAAACCAAAGTGGTCAAGGTGACTCTCAATGTAATGTATGTGACCTGTAGCATCCCTGCTTGTCACCTGGCTTTGATTCTCACAGTACCCACCTTGTTCACATCATGTCTGGTCTCACCATCACAAAATTGTCTCTACTGAAGCAAGGTCAGAGTTTTCACTGGTTATTTGCTCATAAGTGAAAGTAATAGTCAAATCATCTACCAATCTGACCAGCACAGTGATCATTCTTTCCATACCAAATAGAACAACCACAAGCATTAACTCAGTAGGGTCCTTGAAACATTAAGCTTTCAGGGGTTGGATTATGGAAGGGCCCGGGGGAGGTGGTCCTTGGGAAGGGTCAAGATGGGGGGACTCATAGGGAGAGATCATCTGGGACTCAGAGCAGTATCTTTTACCAACCAGTTGGATGTAATTCAATATTTTAGCAACCAGTATGGTCAAGCCAGTGTACGTAGTCCCATCCATATACTCAGCTGGAAGGGTCCCTACTCTGGGCTCCAGATTTTAGAAGGCCGCACATGTCACAAAAATATATATCTATTAAAGAACATCTGGGCGCCTTTGTCCATCAGTACTCAACACTAGCAAGCCTGGACCATCCTTTGAACAACTGCCCTTAAGACCAACACCATTTAGGACCAAGGGAAGCAGTTCTGGTCTGGCCCTGTGTCATCGAACAGAGTAAGTCCAAATGCCGTGAAAACTTTGTGGATTGTGCCATGGCTGACATCAAAGATAGACTCTAACTCAGAGTATGAGGAAGATTTGTGGGATGAGAGTACTTAGGCTAGAGCAAAGACAAATTAATTAATTTGTCACATCATTCCACAAAGATAGCACAAACATGATAGACTGTTTTCTTTTTCTGGGCATACTTTCTTTATTTGCTAAGAATTGTGAATAATTAGTCACATCATAGGAATTATCTCTGAAGTACAGATGTCTTAAAGAGCTTTTTTGTTGAACAGGAGAGGATTATACATTTTCACACAAGTATCCACACAGGACAGGAAAATAAGGATGATTATTACAAGAATGCTCTCAATTCATCTTTTTATCAGAAACAGCTTTGTGGCACAAAATAATGACCCCTTTCTGGAATTACCACTGTCCCATAGAACTTTGTGATAATAGCAATATTCTTTTTTCTATTATTTCAAAATATTAAGGGGACACAAATGTTTTGATACATGACTTAAACAGGCCCATCACACAAATAGTGTTCATTGTACCTATTAAGTTGGGGTTTGCCCCTCCCTACTCCTCCCACCATTTATTTCCAGTGCCTTTTATTTGCATTTATATGCCCATTAGAGAGTACATGTGCTGTGTATTTTTCCATTCTTGAGATACTTCACCTAGAAGAATGGACTCCATTTCCTCCCAAATTGCTATAAAAGGCATTAATTTATCCTTTTAATGGCTGAGTAGTTCTCTATAGTATACATATACCACATTTTGTTAATCTACTCATGAATTGATGGGCACTTGGGTTGATTCAACATCTTGGTGATTGTAAATTGTGCTGCAATAAACATTCAAATGTACTAGTGCAGGTGACTTTTTGATAAAAAGATGTCTTTTCCTTTGGAAGATACCCAGTAGTAGAATTGCTAGCACAAATAGTAGGTCCACTTTAAATTCTCTGAGAAATCTCCACACTCTTTTCCATAGGGGTTGTACTAATTTGCAGTCCCACCAGCAGTCTCTAAGATAGGTTCTTGAATAATGAAGCATCATTTCCCAGTAGTGCTGAGTGTCTCTCTCTCTTTTTTGCTTCTCTTTGTGTTTCAGTATGCAGAGTGTCTATAATGTTCATGTGCAATTTGAAATAGTTGTAAAGTTTTAATTGCACCTGAACTTTATGGACGCCTTGTATATTCCAGAGATAGTGACAAATTAATATGGTGTTCATAACTATAACACAAAGACCAAGAAATGTTTGGCATACTAAACAATTCCATCTGTATTTACCATCATGAAAAAGTGTCTGAAAATTATTAAGTAAAAAGGCCCAGAACGGTATGTACATTATGCTCCTATGTATGGGTTTTTTAAGATCATATACATGGAGACACATTTTTGTGCAGGCATAGGAAATTTCTGAAATTTTTTTTCAAGGGAAGAAGACTGGAAGTCTAGCAATAGGGGATCTTACTCTTTATTTCATTCCTTCCCAAAGTGTTTCAATATTTGTTTCCTGTTCGTAGATTTTTTTTAACTAAAAAAAAAAAAAAAACCTAGTATTTAATAAAAAAGAAATTCCTTGTACACTAAATGAATTTCATTTTCTTTTTTACCTATATTTTCTTTTTATCATTATTATTATTATTATTGGGGATTCGTTGAGGGTGCAAGAAACCAGGTTACACTGATTGCATGTGTTAGGTAAAGTCCCTCTTACAATTGTGTCTTGCCCCCAAGAGGTATGTCACACCCCACCCACCTCCCTCCTTCCCTCTCTCTGGTCTTCCTTTCCCTTACCCCCCAACATATACTAGGCCATTAATTGTCCTCATATCAAAATTGTATACATAGGATTCTTGCTTCTCCATTCTTATGATGCTTTACTAAGAATAATGTGTTCCACTTCCATCCAGGTTAATACAAAGGATGTAAAGTCTCCATCTTTTTTAATGGCTGAATAGTATTCCATGATATACATATACCACAGCTTGTTAATCCATTCCTGGGTTGTTGGGCATTAAGGCTGTTTCCACATTTTGGCGATTGTAATTTGAGCTGTGACAAACGTTTATCTATATTTTCTAATTTTTCCAAGTTAAACATGTATTACTCAGTAAGTTCTTGAATTCATCAAAGCTACAGTCATCAGTTTCTCTCATTAATTATCCCAACATGCTTCCATGGGATTTTCTCCCTGTTTCTATGGCTGCGAATGTATTTCTAGTTATGCTGGGAAATGAAGCTACTGCAGGGGGTGGGTGTAATAGAGAGAGAGAAACAGAGAGACAGACAGACAAGAGAGAGAGAGATTTAGAGACAAAGAGGATAATCACAACTACTGCCACACTGTCCTAGCCAAGCAAACCCAGGAAACAGCAGAGATCATGCTTCCTCCTGGGGACGTCCAGGCAAGTTTCCCAGTAGTGCCCCTCTCCCTGAAAATTTTAAGTCCTGGGCTCTGTGGACAGTATAGAGATTGCAACAGGAGCTGAGGATGAAAAAGAACGCAGTCCAGCAGCTGATATTAAGTTAGTACCACCCTTTTAAGCCGCAGAGGGCCATGCACACGCAGCCACCACCTACTAACCTTCCCAGCACCTAAGCTTCCCAGTCATTCCAGCGTGCTACCTGCCCCCCAGTTTGTGCATAAGCTGTCCAAGAATCTGAAACCACAGAAGGAAGTCTCCTTGGACCAGAGCCTCATACTTCCAGCTCCAAATCCCTTAGCCTTTTTTTTTTTAATGCCTATTAACTCTATTTCATTTCATCTCATTCTAAAATTCACTATTTCATTAAGGAAAACAGGCCTCTTTTGATCTCTGATCGCCTAGCCTTTCATAATTGATAACCTGCCTTGAAAAAAGTCACCATTAGCTGTTCAATTGATACGCCCCAAACTTCAATTATAGAAGCCCCACTAGTGGACAGAACTTTATTCCAAAGAGGCAAATCCATAAGGGATGAATGACAGGGATAGAGAAGAACAAGAGAAAGACAGAGAAACAGAATGATGGAGATCAAGAATCGGACCAAAAGACACACAGAAAGGATGAATTCTTCCTCAAACTTTCATTAGCAAATGCATTGCCCAGGAAGGCTCTAGCACAATCCGATTGTCTTCTAAATTCAGGCTTTATAAAATTCTCCTGACTCTCTAGCACAAAAGACAATGGGAGTTGGCAGAGAGTGGGGGCTCATGCCTGTAAATCTCGCACTCCGGGAAGCCAATGCAGGTGGATTGCGTGAGCGTAGGAGTTTGAAACCAGCCTGAGCAAAAGCAAGCCCCAATCTCTACTAAAAATAGAAAAATTGAGGCAAGAGGATCTTTTGAGCCCAAGAGTTTGAGGTTGCTGTGAGCTATAATGCCATGGCACTCTACCCACAGTGACAGATACACACACACCCAAAAAAAAAAGATAAAAGTCAGTGCTTCCTTTTCCTGACTGTTCAAGACCCTTATGGTATCAGTGACCTTTCCCACATGCAAAGCCATCATCTCAAAGGCCTTGTCTTCCAGCAAGCCTTCAGCGTGAGTGATAATGAATGGGAGTCACACACCACTGAAGGATGCTTAAATTATGAAAATTTAAGTGTGGAGCAGATGAGATTGGAGAAAAAGACGTGTAGAGAGGTAGTTGGTGGGGTAGAAAAGAAACTGGAGAACAAGTTCAAAGGAAATACATTTTACTACCAAGAACTTAGATGTAATCAGGTCTTCTTAAAAGAATGTTTTGTTACTACATCATTTATATGTGTCTGGTACAATTTCACTATCCAAGAAACACACGTATAATGTTCAATCACATCAGTTCTGGTGGCAGTGAGATGCTTAAGATATCTGTGCAGAAGGCTCTTTTCTGAAATACTCTATTGCAATGCAAAGTGACCTGAACCCAAGATAATTTCCTAGGCACCACGAGCCCAGCAAAGAGATTGTCCATACCAAAGCATGTGTACAGAGTCTCAGTGCAAAAGACAGGTGGAGTTCAACCCCTACAAAACACAACTTTCAGATCACGGTGGCTGCATCAACTTCTTCCCAACTTACTTTGAAAAGCCTGACACAGGCATTTTTGAGCTATATGCTGCAGTGATTGAAGCTCTCCTCAGAAAATTTGATCAGCAAGCTAGATGCTGAATTCAAAGTCCAAATCTCTTAATCGTCAGTAACGTGTTTTCAAATAATGATACTACCTGGAAGTCATCCAGCACTTCATATTTTCAAAATCCCTCTACCCACTTGGTCTTATTTGATCCTCTCCCAGTGCCGACACACAGGCAGGGCAGGGAAGAGGAAAGCACGAGAGGTGAAGTAATGTGCTCAGGCTGCACGTGCACGAAGTGACGCCCCAACTGTCAAGTATGAATGGGTCAGAAACAAAACCCCAACTCTAGAGATCTTTCTGCAAGAGCCGGAAGCCTTGCACATGGACTGAGCCTCAAATTCTAACTGTCATTGCTGTGCTGACTCGCTTGAGTATTCCCACTCCTCCCTCTGCCTGGAATGCTCAAATCTGCTTCACATCATGGCTCAAATGTCCCCTCCCCAGAGAGGTCTTTCTTATCTGCCCCTGCTATGACATCCCTTGCTTTTTTGTTCTACATAGAACTTAGCACTTTCTGAAATTATTTTCTATATTGGTGACCTAGTTAATCACCTATTTCCCCATGAGAACCATGAAGACAGAGGCCTTGCCCAGTTTGCTTACCTTTATATCCCAATTGCTCAGACAGTGCCTGATAAATAGTAGGTACCCCAAAATATTTTTGAATGACTAAACTGATACATTAATACTCATAAACAACCTTATAAAACAAACAAGAAAGTATTGTTATTCCCATTTTATAGATGAGGAAATGGAAGCTGAGAGAGATCAGTGACTTACTCCAATTCAGCTAGAAAATGACAAGAGTTAGGGAAAGAACCCAGGTCTTTAACATCAAGTTCAATGCTACCTCTACTTTATAGCCCTTTCTATATGAAATGTGAGAAATGAGAAATTCTTATTAATGAAAAATTATTTTGGGAGGAGGGACGGTGATAGGTGGGATCTCACCTAATGTGCACAATGTGAGGGTGTTCAGCATGCCCCTGGGTAAAAGGCTCAACTACAATTTGAATTTTACCTTAGAAATGAAAAAAATGTAAACTAAACATTTGTACCATCATAATAATCTGAAATTTATTAAAAAAAAGAAAAAAAAAAAGAATTACTTTATATGCCATACATTCATTCACACAAAAAAAATTTGAGCATTTATTAAGTCCAAGTAAGTCTATTAAACACTCTGGGAGATATAGACAAGATAAACCTCCTACCTTCAAGTAATTTAGCATTTTCTAAAGCAGTTAACATAAGCATATAAATATCCATAAGATAAAATACAAAGTTTTAAGTGCCATTGTAGATTGAATTATGTCCTCTCCCAAGATTTATATGTTGAAATCCCAGCCCCCAGTACTCAGAGTATAACCGTATTTGGAGATGGCGACTTTAAAGAGGTAATTAAGTACAAATGAGGTCATATAAGTGGGCTCTAACCCATAGGACTGTATTTGGAGATAGGGCCATCAAAGAGGTGATTAAATTAAGGTGAGGGTGGGCCCTACTACACTATGACTCTGTGTACTTATAAGAAGAGGACATCTGCCCACAGAAGAGAGGCCGCAGGAGGACACAGTAAGAAGGCAGCCATCCACAAGTCAAGGAGAAACCAAATCTTCGGATACCTTGACCTTGGACTTCTAGCCTCCAGAACTGTGAAAGAATTAATTTAAGTTGTTTAAGCAACCCTGTCTGTGGTACTCTGTTATGGTGGTCCTAGGAAACTAACACAACAAGTTCCTTAACAAAAACAGAAAAAGTTCAGAGACCAGTGAAAACTTCCAGCTCAGAAGACACAGAAGTTTCTTGGAGAAGACTGTACTTAATCTCTTCTGCAAACAGAGATGGAGGGGTCAGTGGTGAAAGCCATCTTATAACCAGCTTCAAGGTCAGCTTAAATAGTGGGAATTTTCTTCTGTTGGTTTGAGGAGCCCTTGAAGGATTTTGCACAAGAAAGTGGGAAGAAGATCAAAAGCAAAAATTAGGAATGATGGCCCAGGCCCTTACTATATGCACCTGGCCAAAGTGGTATACTAGTCTGCTCACACTGCCTGTGGTTAAAAAAAAAAAAAAATCACAAACTTCTTGGCTTAAAACAGAAATTTATTTTCTCACAATTCCAGAAGCCCAAAGTCCAAAGTCAAGGTATCAGCAGGGTCACAATCCCTCACAAGCCTCAGGGAAACTCCTTCCTTGCCTCTTCCAGCTTCAGGGAGCCCCAGGTGTTCCTTGGCTTTCGGCAGCATCACTCCAAGCTCTATCTTCACATGACCAACTTCTCTCTGTGTCTCGTTCTTCATGTGCCATTGTCTTCTCTGTGTCTCTTTCCTCTCCTTATAAGGACACAGTCATGTTGGAGAATGTCCTCCTTATAAGGACACAGGCATGTTGGAGAAGACTGTACTTAATCTCTTCTACAAACAGAGATGGAGGGGTCAGTGGTGAAAGCCTACTCCTAACCTACTCTTATCATAACTTAACTAATGACATCTGCAAATTAAGTCACATCCTGAAATACTGGGGACTTCAACATATCTTTGGGGGAGAATGCAATTCAAACCATAACAAGTGTCAGTTCAATTTTACACAAAATACTTTTTCTGGAAATGTTGGGAAAGATCAACCTTATCCCCACAAGGCTGGATCCTGGAGCTGTCATGGCTCCAGCCCACCATCAGAGAGAGTCTGGCAGAAGAAAGCAGAGCCTAGAGAAGGAGAGGTGGAACACGTCCTGTTGGCACTGTCTCAGCCTCTAGAGCCAACCATGCCCAATGCTGATTCTAGTTATGCAAGTCATTACATCCTCTCTGTTCACCTATCCAATCTAATCAGATCATTTAAAACCAACAGTTCTAACCTAAATAATGGAATCAATAAGATCTGACCGTGATTATACACGACTCCAGTGAGAGAGATATCAAAACTATCACCAAACGACCTACTGAGAAGCAGGAAAGGGCACGGCCAAAGGAAAAGCACAGGAAGAGGAAGTCTGGGGGGTAAATAATGATGGTCATTTGGACTTCTTGAGTTTAAGATTCTTGGAGCACATGCATGGGACCACATTCTGTGTAACATAAGAAATGTAGGATGAGTGCTCAGAAAAGAGTGTTGTTGTCTATCATAATAAGTGTGATTTGTGCTAATACAGAGACATGTATAGGTCAGAGTTCAGGGCATAAAAGAGAAATCACTCTAGGTCAGTGGTTTTTAAACAGTGAACCACAGCACCCAAGTGTGCCATGAGAGGATCTTAGGTGTGCTGCAAAATTTTTTAAAGATCATTAATTACTTTTGAAAGAAGTTCAAAGCAGAGTAAGTATATTCCTTTTTTACTCTTTTCTTTTTTGATCAACATAATTTCCGTGTGCTGTGGAAGTTTTACTATAGGTTCAAATGTGCCCTAAGATAAAAAAAAAAAAAAAAAAAGGTTGGAAAACACTGCTTAGGTCTTGCAAGTAGAAACAGGTTTAAAGGGGAATTAACTACATGGGAAAAAAAACAAAAATAGGATCGGCGCCCATAGCACAGTGGTTACGGCGCCAGCCATGTACACCAAGGCTGGCGGGGTTGAACCCAGCCCAGGCCAGCTAGACAACAATGACAACCGCAACAAAAAATAGCCGGGCATTGTGGCGGGCACGTGTAGTCCCAGCTACTTTGGTGGCTGAGGCAAGAGAATTGCTTAAGCCCAAGAGTTGAAGGTTGCTGTGAGCTGTGATGCCACAGCACTCTATCTAGGGCAACATAGTGAGACTCTGTCTCAAAAAAAAAAAAAAAAGAAAGAAAGAAAGAAAAAGAAGAAAGCGTTCCAGAAGGCTAGGAGGGACAGATATTGGGGTGTCCAGAGGACTCCAGAGCTCAAGGACATGCTACCATAATTTCAATCCCAAGGTCAGAAAGCTGCTACCTCTGCCCCTTAAGCCCTGGAGGCTGTAATACTGAGTCCAGCCACCACAGCTGCCTCATAACACTTGTATCTCCTCCACCTTGTCCCTCAGCAGTCAAGGTTCAGAGAAATCTCATGTAAGGGTACCTAACTGGCGAGACTTATCTTGCAGCTAAACTCTTAGCTACAAGAAAAACGAGTTAGCCTTCTAATCTCTCCAGGTAGAAGGAAGAGGAAATGGTTAAGAAAACCAAGTCATGGATTCTGCGGTAAGGGATGCGCGAACACTGAGAAAACAGAGAGAGGAGCACTTAATCATCGGGAAGATCACCGCACAGCCTTTAACTGGTCTCTCCACACTGTGGTTCTGTTTCCCCCTCTCTAAAACGAGGCGGTTGAACTATGAGATTCTTAAAGACCTCTTCAGCCCAGCTATTTCAGAAGTCACTATAGCCCTGACCCAGAGTTAAACAATTTTCTTTCTGGGAGTATTATCTTCACAGCCGACAGGCCAGCCCCACACATTTGAACATAATCATTAAACACCTGGCAAGAAGTGCCGTCCCACACAGAGTTTAATAATTCACATTCCGATCCAATTACTACAAGTTTCATAAACAAGCACTTATTAGAATACGATCATTTCCTCTGAGCAAACAGCATTTTTAGAAGGGAAATTACAATGATTATCTTCACGATACAGGCATGAATAATATAATAATTTCTCCCCTCTCCTTGTTTTTATACTTTCCTTCCATGTTGTCTTAGATTGGAGGCTTCTAGCCAGCAGCAGCTAAACAGAGCTGCCTCTCCCATCCCTGACCCTTTTGGGCCCTGGGTTTTCCCCTGTGTCTTCAAAACCCATCTATTGACCCAGTGTAGCATCTCATGCTTGTAATTGCAGCACTTTGGGAAGCTAAGCCAGGAGGATTACTTGAAACCAGGCTAGGCAACATAATGAGACCTTGTCTCTACAAAAAAAAAAAAAAAAAAATTCTTTTAAATTAGCCAGGCATGGTACATAGAACACACCTGTATATTCCCATCTACTCAGGAGGCTGAGGTGGAAGGATCACTTCAGCTGGGAGTTCCAGGCTACCGTGAGCTATGATCATGCCGCTTCACTCCAGCCTGAGTGGAAAAAATCTGTCCTGAGTCCTCAGGGAACTTGGGGATTTGCTAATCATCTCCCATATTATTTATTCATGTCTGGCTTAATATTGCATGTGAGTTGGAGATAGTCTGGGGGGAAGAAGAGCAACTGACTGTCAGTGGACTGTGCATCTTTGGGCATTTACAACCTCTCCCTGAATCTCCAAACTACGTCTCTATAATGAGGGGACTGGATGAAACCAGAAATCCTTAACCCAGGGTACATGTGCAGATTTCAGAGAATGTCATAATAAGGCTCAATTGTACATAGTAAATGTGTGTTTCAGGGACATTCATGTCCCCATTCTATTTGGGAAGTAATATGATCCCAGGGACATGAACTCCACAGCAGCTTCAAGAGAAACAATTGATCTATGTAGGCAATCAGTGCTCTTTATTTTCAGTCCAAGATATTGGTTCAGGAGTAACCATGTGCCTAAACCTTATGTCAAATTAATCTTATGACCTTTACTGGGAATGCAGAAACAAAGATACTCTATCCTACTGGACATGATGAAGATGTAAGTGCCAAGAGCTTCTACCAGCCATGTGGGAACCCTTGGACTGAAGCTGACATTGTAGGAGGCAGAGTGGAGACACAGAAGAAATGAGTCTTGGTAAATGTGTTGAAGTTCTGGATCAAGCTTCACCTGATACCCCTAATGTTTTCAGTTACATGAGCCTATAAATTCTCTCCATTGTTTAAGCTGCCATGAGCTTGGGGAAGGGCTTTCTATAACTTGAAACTAAATAGCAACTTAAATGACAATATGTTACTATGTGATATGTTCTGAAGAAGGAAGCTATAATTTCTAGGCAATCTTGAAGGCACCTGTGACACTTTCAAAAAAAGATTTTAAATGCCTAAACTAGGAAAATCTCTGAAGTGCCTTCCAGCATTGGCACTCTCTAACCTTATGAAACTATGAAGTTCTAAATTATTGGTTTGACTGGTAATGTGTAACCCTTGCAATTATAAAAAGTTTTATATTTTTAATAA
>CAUYQV010138305.1:0-20457 GCA_963574575.1 Galagoides demidoff
CGGAAACTGCAAATATGATAGCAAAAGTTAAAAAACAGAAGAGATGGAAGAAAAAGTTGAAAGATCTTTCAAAAAAATGATGTAAAGAAAGACTAAAAGGGTGGCAATTAGGAGGAAAAGTTCTTTTAAATAGAGGGGCAAATCTATGTAGCCTTTATCTTACCATCAGGAAGCTGAACAAGAATGAACACAGAAAATGAACCAAAATACACTATCCAAGAAAAATACAAAAAACTACCGAGAAATCTTCAAATGAAGTGACCCACTGGCTTTTCACATGAAAACAATATATGAAAAAAAAATGACACTAGAATCATAATGGTGGAATTTCAGAACGGGAAAGATAAAGAGAAGATCTTAAAAGCTTTCAGAGAGAGAGAAAAAAAAAAGTCATGTTTGAAGACTGGGGCTGAGTGTTACATGAGACTTGTCAGTTATACCAGTGGAAGTTAGAAGGCAATGGAGAAAGCTGACAAAACACTGAGAAAAATGTTTCTAATCTGAGAATTCTATAACCAGCATTTTTTAAAATTCAAGTTCAAGAGAAAAAACAAGTAAAAAGTTAAGAAATAACATTAACTCCCAAGCAGCTACTAAAAGATTTATTTTAGCCAAATGAGGGTTGTATTAGTCAGCTTAGGTGTCCATATAATTATAGTCTGAAGCATGAAAGTCCCAAATCAAAGCCCAGCAGGGATGGCGTCTGGTGAGGGCTCTCTTTCTGGCTTGTGGACGGCAACCTTCTTGCTACATCCTCACAGGGTAGAGGGAGTGTTCTTTGGTGTCTCTTTGCTCTCTTATTAAGGACACTAGCACCATCAGATGAGGGCCCCACCCTTATGACCTAATTTAAACTTTTTTTTTTTATCTCCTCACAGGACTTATTTCCAAATATAGTCATGCTGGAGGTTAGGGCTTCAACATAGGAATTTTGGAAGGAAAATTTTGTATATGTGTTCTATAACAACAGTGTGAACCAAAAAGGAGAAAGAGAAGAAATTGAGGAAACCAGAGAAAGAGGCAAAGGTAAGCCTCAGGAGTGCAGCTTTGTAGCAGGGCTGGAAAGCACCCAGCCCAGCTTAGGCCCTAAGAATGGAGGCTCCAGGAGGGAAGTACCCAAGCAAATAAGTGTTTGAAAATGAAAACCCGGACTGAGAGGCTGTTAGTTTTGGGGGCAGGTACTGTATAGGAAAGAAGGAATATTTAGTATTAGGTAAAGAAGACTAAGTAAATAAAAAATGTGACAATGATCTATTCCAGGAAGAAAAAATAATGAACAGGAAAGGATATTAAATCATAGCACATGGCTTAGTTCTTCATTGAAAAATAATTACATAATTCAAAATAATGTGATTATTGACTTAATAAAAGATTATACCATGTCTCAGATCATAATACTCCCCTGCCCAAAATCTCTCTACAGCTTTTTATTGCCCTTCAAATGAAATACAGACTCCTTCCATGACTCACAACATCATTGGTGACTCAGGCTGTTCCCTCCTCATTCATCCCTCTTTGGCCACAGAGGGCTCCATCAGTTCCTCACAAAATACCGGGCTCTTGCCACCCTAGGTGTTGTTCCCCTCTCTCCGGAATACGTGTTTTTACTTTTCCAAGCTAATTTTTCTCTTTGCCTTTTGGGCTCACTGCCAGTGTCACTGCTTCAGAGGAGGCTCCTGATGCCATATTTCTCTAGTTCTGTCTTTTACTGGTTTCCTTTATAATTCTCATTCTAATGAATAGCTGTTGGGTATTTTTAAAGGAAAAACCTCCTCCTTACCCTTCCCTTCTTGACAAATTAGAGGCATCTACCCTGTATGGTGAGATGGAATTATACTTTAGCTGGGTCAGAGAGCCATCTCTCTCCACCCCCAGCAACTCCTCAGAGGAGAGCATAGCCTCTGCCTTCTGGCCTGGTTGTCATAGTCAGCCCAGAGCACTGGGAGCAGGAAACTTTGGTTTCTTTCTTTAAGACCCCAGTCTGCCATCCTCCCAGCCTGCCTGTACCCGAGGGAGAGGAGAAAGGTTAAACTCTTCTGACTTCTGTGGAGACTCCAGTATGGGACTGATGCACTTGGGAATCTAATGGTTCTGAATTTTGCCCTGGCACTTCCTAGTTGAGTAACCTTTCTGAGCCTCAATTATTTCTTCTGTAAAATGGACAAAATAATAGGACTCGCCTTGTGTGGTTGTTCTTAGATTAAATGAGGTAACAGCTATAGAACACTTAATACACATTCTGATTGGTAATGCTTGCTGAATGTCTATTATGATCATTTAAACTACAATTGGGGAAGAACATTCTGGAAATAGCAACTGCCTAGTCAGTCTCTTCAGTGTTGGGTAGTTTAGGAAAAAAGGAGAATTGAACATTTACTGAGCCAGATCTCATGCATTCCATGTTCTTTTTCATGGTATCATTGCTGAGCCATTTTACAGATGAGGAAACTGAGCTTCAGGAACGTAAAATCACTCGTGTAGCCAGGAGTTGATGGGGGAAGAAGGAAGAGAGGTTTCCTGATGCTAAGGGCTCTTGTTCCAGGTTCTGCCACCTTTGTCCCTTCACTTTGAGTGTCTGATTCCCCTCCATCTAGCCCTCTGTACCCAACTTGGGGAACTTTCAGGCTGGGCCAAGGGCGGGAAGTTAGATCATCAGCCATCTTTTAAGGGGGTAATTAGCTGACTATGAAAACAGCTTCTTTAACCACAGCAATTCACCCTACCAGGGGAGAGGGGAAGTCAGTGTTTTTATTATAAACGAATCATAGAGGGGTTTAAGGCTTACTAGTGTTTGGTTTGGTTTTGTTTTTTGAAGACCTGAGGTGGAACTTGGCATCTCCTGCCCCACTCCTGAAGAAAGGAAGTTTATTTTTTGGGTTAGATTAAAAGACTTTGGATTTCTTGATTTTTATTTTCACGGAAAAGGAATAACTTGATGCTTTTGTTGAATCTCCAAGATTCTTTCTCCCATTCTTATGTAGGCCTTCTGCTGATTTTCTAGCCAAATGATGGGCAGGAAGGTCTTGGGCTAAGGGTAGTAGTTAGGGGACGTGGGTAGAGTTAGAGAGAAAGAGAGAGAGAGACTTGTGAGGAAGCTCTAGGGCCTTGGGAGGCAGTGGGTAAAGGATGGTGCCCAAGGGGAGTTTTCAGAGTCCGCTTACTACTTACTTGACCTTGACCAAGATACTTAACCTCTCTGGGCCCAGTTTTCATGTGTGTACAATGAGAGGTTACCTGTGATTTGTCCAGGGAATAAGTCCACCCAGCACCATGTCATGATTTAGGGCCTGGATGACCCAGCTTTGAACCCTCGATCTAGCCTTTGTTTGCTGTGTGGGCAGGTGACTTAAGCCCTTGTTTCCTTGTCTATAAAATGGGAATGATATTATTAGGGTTGTTGTGAGGGTCAAATGCAAAAAGTGCTTAAGTAATGCCTGGCATATAATAAATGCACAAGAAACACCAGCAATTTTATGTTATTATTACTACTGGCATTGTTAATATGATCTGTTTTCTTTCTGTAGGGGAGTAATAGGTAATAAAGTTGAATTTATGTTCATATTATGAAAAGGTTTAAATGTCAACCTAAAACAGTTGGATTCAAAGGATTGACTTTTGAGTTGAGGAGAATTGAGGCCATTTTATTCAATCCATTCAAGTATCAGGTGGAAAACCAAGGTCTTAGAGAATGTAGTGTATTTAAGGGCCCATTGTAGCTGATCTGTAACCCAGAAGGAGTCCCACACGTGAACACATTAAACCCATGTAGGACTATTCACATTTTAGTATGAATTAGTTTATTAGAAGAGTTCCAGGTTACTGCTGGAACATCAAGACTTTGATAGATTGTGATCCATGGTCAAGGTAGAGCCCATCTCAATCAGCCCCAGCGTGTTGGGGGTAGGGTAACCCCTCCTTTCCCAGGGATACCAAAGACTGCCTCTTTATGGTTTAGTCAAGGCTTTTATAATTTGGAACCTATTCAGTATTGGGCAGAGATTTCCCATCCTTCCTGATCACTCAGAACTGAAAAATGCTCCAAAAAATTTGGTCAGTGGTACTTTAACCTCAGAAACCCATTTGCAAATAGGCCCAGTACATGGGGCGAAACCATCTCCCCAGCCCACAGCATCTCTGGGTTATATTATTATTTGAATTCATTTGTTCAGATTTGCCTCCAGCTGGAAAGGACTCTGGGCAATTTCTATGGATAAGTTAAATAAACAAGACGGTTTCCTTACCGTCTTCTCCTTCTTACTCTCCTTATTCAATTAGGACTGAAGCTGAAAAGTGTAGTCCATTAATGCAGTTTGTGTAATGGGTGTGACTTCTGATTTGATCCCAGGGGTGTTTTTGGGCTTTCTGGAAGTGTGGATGGAACTTCCTTCTTCCATCAGACCTCTAAATACCATCAGTGTTATTACTACTAACGAAGATACGGTGAAGATCAAGGGATGTAGTTGTATCCTTGATCACCTTCACAATGATCATGGAACTTCTTCTCCCTAAAAAAAATCTGCCTGTCAGCGAGCTCACTCTGCAGATCGTCCATTTGTTCATTTCATGTGTATTTGTAAATGCCTGGTTTGTGTCTGCATGAGGCTGGGCTTTGGGAATGGGAAGTTCAAGAGAACAGTCCCACGTCTAGACACTCCATTGTGTATATTTGCACAGTATCTATTCAAATTGAAATGCTGAGAAATTCAAAGGTGTTTTGGAGAGGGACTGCTTTAGGCAGGGCCTGGACAGGGACAGATAAAAGCCTTCAAGTGCTTTCAACAGAAGGAAATGAATACAGGCGATTGCTCATAGGTAGAGGAAGAGCTGAGATGCCAAGAAGGGGACAATGAAGTCACTCAGAGATGAACAGCAGTTGGATGCAGTCACCACTCCCATCCCTCTGGGGGATAAAAGGTCAAGACTGTGTCTCCAGAGCTCAGGGATCAGGGTCACCAGTAGGAGCTGCAGCCATGCCAGGCTGTCTGGAGGGAGCCTGAGCCACTGAAAAAATGCAATTCTTCCTGAAAACCACCCGAGGCTGAGAGAACACTGCGGTAAATACCTTGTCTTTTCCCTTCCTTCACCCTCCAGAAGCCCACCAAGACCTCCTACCAACCATCTGCACTTGGAAGCCCACTTTTATGGAAGTGTGAGATCCATGGACAATCCACAGAGATGGTTCCCTCTGTCTCCTCTGCCCACTATGGGGACAGAGGAGGAGGATGAACAATAGATCTGGTCAACTGGCCGTGGAAGGAGGCCCTGGACAAAGTTTTATGTGATAGTCCTAATCTCACTCGAATGGCCAAGGAGAATAGCAAAATTCAATGCCAAGGTCTTCTGGAATAATAACAACAATAATAAAAGCAAAACTCACCCCTGCTGCAGGTTGGCCTTGTCTGTTGAATCCTTTGCCAACCATGAATATGTGTGTGTGTGTGCTTGCTCAAAGAGATTGGTGCTATCCTTAGGTCATTCTATTTCATTTTTTTTTCATTAGGCATTTTATAGATGAGGAAGCTGAGGCTGAGGGAAAGTAATTCCCTTGTCTAAGGTTACAGAGTGAACAAGAAGCTGGAACCGAATTTGAATAACAATTTATCTGATGTCCAATCCTGTGCCCTCAACCACTGGGCCCTGAACCTCTAACTTTCCTTAGACAAGATGCAATCGAGTTAAGCCAGCTCCTGGGCATGGGGAGTCCTTGAGAGGAAAAGGAAGCCCTTGCTGTTCTCAGAGGTAAGACACAGATGTAGAGAAAGAGCCTCCTCTGGACACCTGGTCCCCCACCACACACACCACCTGGTGCCTGACCATCCGGGGCCAGCCAAAGGCCTGGGCAATGGGCCAACAGGCTACTGGCAAGACCTTGGCCCCAGTGCCAAGAGGGCAGGGGCCAATGATTCAAAGAGCAGTGTGTTCGTGTTTCAAGGTGTGTAGTGAGCAGCCCAGCTGGGTCAGATGGCATTGACCTCACCTAGGCTCTTCCTTGCTGGCTTCCCTGTAGGGCCTCCAGCTGTTTTTCTGAGGCTTTCTTGTATCTCCAGGGTCCCTGGCACTGGCAGGCTGAGAACAGGTGCTCTCCCTGCCCCTGGCACCAGGCATGACCCCCCGGGTTTGCTAATCACCCAGCCACAGTAGTTCAGGCACTTTTTTGAGGACATATTTTCAGGCTTTATCCAGTGGTCTCCAAAAATTCCTAGATGCTGGGGTAAGCTGTGTCTTGAGAATGTCTGATTGTCAAAAGAAGAAAAGTCAAATAAAAGTGGGGAGCTGGGAGACTGGGGAACACTCAGTGAGTTTCCTTTGAATGCTGAGCCATTGAGTTTCTGAGGTGGCTTTCACACTTTGTAGCAGTCAGACCTCTGTATGTGACAGCGTTTGCAGCCTGGGACCCTGGCTTTATCACTCCCTAATCTCGGTTTAATTGCTGTGGTCAATTTACCCTGCATTTAATAACCCACAGCTTGGTATATTGTTTAATATAGTTGACACACACTTTGCTTTAAATGTCAGCACTGGACAGGCCTGGGGACTTGGCAGGCTCCCTGGGAGAGATGGCAGAGGAGCAGTGTCATCTGTTCGGTGTCTGGGATGCTGGCATCTTGGCTGCAATGTTTCCTGGCGTGAAGGCTCGGCCAGGGCCCAGCCATTGGATAGGAATGGCCACCTCCTGCCTGTGCCTGAGGCCCACTCAGTCTGGATCTGCTGTCCTCTTGCTGCCCCCTGCCCAAGAGGGCCTATGGACGGGGGTCTTTGTAAGCTGAGAAGCTTGGAAACGTGTTGAGTCCAGGCACAAGTGGGAGTCCTGCACCCCCAGGACGATGTGTGGGCTGGTCCTGACTGTGTGTTTGTGACCAAGACCCTGGGGATGGCTGTTGGGTAAATATCACACTCTGGATGAGGGATTGTAAGTGACATCAATGATGGCAGCTATGCGGTGGTGCTCTGCCCACCACCCTCCCAAGCTGGACTCAATCAGCAAACTGGATGCATTTGTGTCACCCACTTAAATTTGAGGTGTCCTCCCAGCTCACATGACTTGGGGATGCTCCCCTTCATTCCGCAGGGCAGAGACTCTCTGGAGTATTATTTGTATTGGGTGTTCCCGTCTCCTTGGTGAGATCCCCAACCCAAGCTGGGCCAGTCGACCTCCCTAGAGATCATGGATCCCAGGTGAAGAGACAATTTGCCGATGCATGTGGACACCCAGAACAGTAACGCGCAGACTTGGGAGCCGTATTTTGCCACCCAGACCAGCCGCAAGAGGAAGAGAGGGAGCTACTTAAGAAAGCTGTCTGGTTCCTGGTCCCAGACCCTCCCAAGGGAGCCGCATTTTCCTGTCTTCGGCTTTCCTGAGACGGTCTGGAGCCTTGTGATAAATCTCTCCTTTTAACTTGAGCATTGCGGTGGGATGATCTGCCTGAGACGAGGGCACGCTCTGCACGGAGCTGGCCAGCGTGTGGAAGGCTGAGCCTGTGGTTGTTAAGTTGCATTGGGTGGGTGGCTTTTTATTAGGAAAGTAGACTTCGTAGGTGGGAGTCTACTGAGGGTCACCCTGGCTTTGGGCTGGGGGAGTTTATTTCTAGGCCTGCAGTGTGCACTGAGCTCCTCCTCCTACTCTGGACGTTCAGGTTATAGGAGGAAGCTGGCGTCTGTGTCCCAACTTCAGCCTCGGGAATTTAATTCAGTCTCTGCCCTGGTCCCACTGTCCAGGTGATGAAAGCCTCTTCCAGGCTGTTTTGGAAATCCAGGCTTCTCTAGGAGAAACTGAGAGTTGGTTTGGGAGCCTTTTTTCATGGACACGCCCCCTTCAGGGTCAGCCCCTGGGTGCAGTCACCTGACCCTATCTGCCCTGAAATAACTTACCCTGTGGGTATAGTGGACGCAGTGTCCAGGTCCATGGTACATTGAGGGGTTCCCCAAAAGGTCTTAATGTTAACTTCTTTTGAAATAAAAAGAAATAAATAACTATACTTTTTTTTTTTTACACCAACCCAGTTGTAAAATGTGTTTTAATTTATTTTTTATGGAGGAAGGGGCTCATAAGGGCAAAAGTTTTCAAGGCTCACAAACAATGTTATAAAGTGGTCCAGTCTAGGCTTCCTTGCTCCTAGACATGCACGCCTCCTGGGAACCCTAGGAGGAGCACACCATCCAAGCAAGTGGACCTGCTGCTCTGGTTGGAGAGATTGTGGGGTGAGGACTGATCTGCTGATCTGGGGTCATCACTTGAGCTCAAGGCTCAGTATAGCCTAAGACTCTGCATTCTTGACCTGGAGGGACAATTAGCCCAGAGGTATGAACATCAGCCCTTGTAGACTACTGAGGCATTTGAACCCTATCCTGACCTCTGCAGGCAGGCACCAGGTAGCACTGGGCTTGCTCTCCTTCCCACCTGGGGCTGAGCCCATCTCATGCACTATTTCTGTGATCCCCAACCCCTGACCCCGCCCCCTCAGTGCTGCACAGCAGGAGGTGAGCTTCATCTGCATTTACAGCCATTCCCGGTTGCTGGCATCACCACCTAGGCCCCACCTCCTGCTACATCAGCAACAGCATTAAATTCTCATAGGAGCACAGACTCTGCTTAAACTATGCAGGCAAAGAGTTGAATGCCCCTTGTGAAAAATCTAAGGCTACCCCCTCCCATCCATGGCAAAACAATCTTCCATGAAACAAGTCCCAGCTGTCAAAATGTTGGGGGCTGCTGCATCACAGTGTCTGGTTACTACAGCAGCCCCACAGCAGGGGGGGTCCTTATTAGCACCACTTTATAGGCACAGAAGCTGAAGCACAGAGAGAAATAGAGGTTCGGCCAAGTTCAGAAAGCTAATAAGTGGCAAGGCCAGGACCGAATTCAGGTCTGGCTGACACCAGAGCCAATGCGTCCTTCACCTCCTACCCATCGGAGCTGACTGGAGGCGGAGGGGCAGCTTCCGGCCCCCCACCCCACAGTAAGGTACAAATGAGACATCCTTGCTGTATCCCCAACATTGACTTTTGGGTGGTACACAAACTTTTGCTTTTTATTCTCTATTTAGACCTATGAGCAAATACATTACAGTTCACATACCAAATTTCCTAAGTATTCCTGCTGGAGTAAGGTGACCATGTTCTTCCACGTGGGTTGATTAAAAGAACAAATGTGAAAATAATGGTGCAGCTGACACAAAGGTAAAGTGAGAAAGAAAACAAAAGACCAAGGACCACTGACTTCTCAGTGCTGGTGTGTGAGGGAGGGCCTGAGATCTTAAATTGGCAGCTGTAGGTTTGAGTTACTTTGGGAGCTGTGTGCCCTGGAGTAACACTTTCCAGCTCATGGACTCCATCTCCTCATCTCTATAATGGGGAGGGTTGTTGTAAAGATTCACAGAAGATGACAGCCCACGTGAGGATGCTATACCAGATGTGGGAGGCAGGAGCCCCCAGTCAAGTGTTTCTTACCCAAGCTCTCAGTCAGGGAATGCGTAATGAACGGGAAAGAGTGTGGAAGGGCTGGGCTTAGCACTTGGAGTTCTCTGGGCTTAATTGGGCCTGGGACCCACTCAGACTGCTGGGCCTCCTAAGTAATGCCATACAATCTGTCTAATTGAACGTGAGTCTTAAATTGGCAACATTACTGGTAGTGTTAGCTTTTTTACAGCTAGGGGCAGAGCTGGGGGCTGGTGCCAGTTTTCCAGGGATCACTGGGTCCCAGAAAGCCCAGCCCTAGTAGGGTAATCTGCCCATAGGCCTCAGAGCTGGGCATGGGCCTTGGAGAGCTGGCCAGGGGCCTGGGCTGGGCACCCACACTTGGGCATCGAGACCTCTCAACTGGATCTTCCCAGGATGGTCCTACCTGCTTGTCCCAGTGAGATCAGTTTCTCTCTGAAGAAGCCTTCCCTGCTTAAAAATGTTGGCAAAGTCTTAATTTTCCTGGAATCAGATCCTGGAAGTCAGGGCCCATGCTTAGTGTTTCTATTCTAACCCTTGACCACAGCACTGGTCCAGCTCAGCCAGCGGCCCCACTCAGCATCCCTGAGGGTTTATAGTGATCCGAGCGGACAGGAAGCATGAAATGCACCCTGAGGAAGTGGTGACTGCCACAGGCCGCATGATTTTTTGCCTCAAATGACCTGATCTTCCTTGACTCACATAAGGAAATAAGACTAGCCAAGAGAGAAAAAGGAGGGCAAAGAAGATAAATCAGGAAAACGCAAATTAAAATAAAAATTCAGTTGTTCACGTATCTGACTGCAAATCATTTTGGGGTCTAATAATTTCGATATTGTATAATATATGAAAAATGGACATTTTAAAAAATTCCAGTTGGAAGTAGAAATTGGTTGAGAAAATTTGGGAGGATTGACTAAAATTTAAAATGGGCATGGGTGTGTACCTCTGCCAAACAATGCCACCTCCACGTAAATACCCCAGGAGCAACGTTTGTAGGTAAACCAATGACTCTCTGCACAAAGATGCTCATGGCAGCATCAGAGATAAACTGGGTAGTGAGAAAGAGTTCATAAGCCTCCCTCCCTCCTCTTTACGGTGAGAGGCATCACCTACTCAGGGCTGACTCCATGTTCCAGGGCCCTCGGGTCAGCATGAACTCCAGGGCTGATGAGGGCTAGAACTCAACATATAGACCTGGAAAACTCTCTCAGACCTATTGCAGAAAAATTTGGTGTGAAATATATCATACATCAAAGCAACACACAGCAATTAGTCAAAACTATGGAAGCAATATAATGCACTTCTATGGATGTGCAGATGTGAGGCCATCTCCAGGGAAAGGTCCAGAAAGTCCTTGGTCTGTAGATGTCTGCGCATCTGCGTAAGCCGACCAGCTAATCCTAGTGGCCACCTCTGGCACAGGGCGTGAGATTGGGGTAGGTGCTTAAGAGGGCCTGGAGCTTTTTGTATCAACTGTTTGAAAATAATTTTTGGAAACGGATGTACTCATGTGCTATTTATGAAATTGAAACTGAATTTATGGAGGGGATTGGGTGAAGACTATGCAGAGGTGAGTTATAGTCTATCAACTAGTGCATTTGTTTGAACACTGCACAATAAAAAATTTAAGAATTATAGACTAAGGTTGACATTGTCAGAGTGCTCACCTCCCAGGGGTGCTGCTGCTTCTAGGAGGTGCATTCGACACTCCTGGTTCTGCCCCCAGGTGGGCGGGGTACCTTTGGCCCTTCTGGGTCATGGGCAGTGTTGACCGATGGCCTGATTCAGTGAATATGTAAATAAGTGGATGGATAGATGCACTGTTCTCGTGAAAGGGAGAAGGATCTTGTTCCTTCGTGACTCATTACTGGGCTTTCTGGAGGCTCCAGGGATGCTATGACTTCTCTGAGCTTAGTAGGGAATGAATCACAAACCCTGGGCTTGGTCTGTGTGTATGTGGCTCATACTCTTGCTTGGGGCTGGAGAGGTGGGTATCTTGGAGTGATGGGTATTTCTGATGGAGAAAGAAGCTTTGGAACCTCTGCTCCCAGCCCTGTCTACATTGTGAGATTCCTTTAGAGCAGTGTTTTTCAACCTTTTTTTTTTTTTAATCTCATGGCACACTTGAACCTATAGTTAACCTTCCAAGGAACACTTAAATTATGCTGATCAAAAAAAAAAGTAAAAAAAAGAATAGTCTTACTGTGCTTCAAACTTGTTTTGAAATAATTTAATTAGCTACCTTTAAATGTATTCTTGGCAAAGCTAAGATCCTCTCACGGCACACTAGTGAGCCATAGCACATCAGCTGAAAATCAACACTTTATAGGAGGCCCAGCTGCTCTTTCATCACAGCTCCAGCCTAAGCCCTGGTGTGCAGAAGAGGATCCATGGATGGTTACTGGACTTGCCGTGAAGAGCTCCAGAGAGGACCGTGCCTCCCTGCACTCCCCTGGGCCCAGGCAGGTGTAAATCATGCCCAGAGTTGGCCTGCCCCACACAGGCACGTCCTGGTCTCAGGCTCACATCCCAGTGCTCTGAGGCTGCTGTGTTAACTTAAGAGGTTTGTCCTGATAGCTCAAATGTGCGTGCCTCCACTGCCCAATGTTATCAGTGAGAAGCACCTTGCTCCACTCCCAGGGTTTGAAAGTGGAAAGAGAGAAAGAAGGAGAGGGTGTATGTGGTTGTCTGTGTGTGTTGGGGGTAATTATGGGGTGAACGTGTCGAAAAGAAGAGAGGAATGGGGGAACAGGTGGAGGAATGGGAATGCAGGGCCCTGAAGGCACACTTTGAGTGCACCTCAAGGTATAAATGTCCAAGGATAAGGATAGGGTGAGGGCTATCAGAGAGATAGGGGTTCTTGCTATCTGTGTGTGCACTCCTGGGGTCCCTAACGTCTCCAGTTGTGAAGGGAAGCAAAGGTCCCCCTAACACCCCTCCAAGGTCTGCATAAATATCTTTGTCTTCAGCCTCACTGTGGTTGTCAGGTGACATACACGGGAAATCCAACTCAGAACAATTGCAGACTGAAATCGCCAGTCTTGCCAAAGCTGCAGGTTTAATGAAGCTGATGAAAGTGATGAAGGAGCACTCCTGGGAGTCATTCACAGAGGGGACCTGGCCAAGGTAGAGGGCTTGACCAACACGAAGAAGAAAATGAGTGGGGGATGATGGCACGGTCACAGCATCACAAAAGGATGGGTTGAAAATCAAGGCGTTGAGAAAGAACTTCTTGAGAAAACAAACAAAACTCTCTGATAGGTTCACAAAATCACTTTCTAAATAATCTTGCCGCCAAAGTTGAACTTGGAGTAAAACTCCTGTATTGACTGGCCAGACAATTTTATAGGAACTTTTCAGAAAAGAAGTTGTTCTTTGTTCGTTTTCAAAATTCGCCCATCCTTGTACTGGCGGGTTAAATGCTGTGCAACATCAGACAAATGTGTTTTGAAATAACGTTCCTTTCATTTTCCAAGAGGAAATTGAGATCAGACACTTCTGCACTATTCACATGAGATTTTGTTCACAACTTTCTGAAAAACTTGAGTTTTCCATAGTTTCAGCTTTGTTGGTGATTTTACATAGAGTTGTATTTAGCCAATTTCTGCTGTTTCAAAGTCCCTACCCTGTCCACAGAGGAGGCATTGAGGAAGGTCTCTTGAGGAATTGATTTGTTTTTAAGTTTTTTTATGTCAGGTTAATATAAGGGTACGTCCAATTAGGTTACGTTGTTTGCGTTTGTTAGGTGAAGTCCAAGTTGCAGCTGACATGTTTGAACAAGGCTTGGAACACAAGGACAAGTTTGTCCAATCAACAGACGAGAGGAGACAGAGGCACGTCTGGCCAGGGATGTGTCTCTGCCAGTTGTGAAGTCTGGTCTTGAGCATCACCGAGTACATCTGAGGAGACAAAGAGAGGAAGAAAAGTCATAGAAACCAACTGGAGACATTGTCACCAACCAGAGCCCTTGGGGGCCACTGTGAGAGGTTCAGATTTCACCTTATAGACAACAGGGGGAGTGGCAAGATGAGATTCAGCTTTTAGGGACATTCCTGCGGGAGGTACAGTAACTCACTTGGTCCTCACCACAACCCTGGGAGGAGCAGAGAGGTTCGGGAACATGTCCGAGGTCACGCAGCCAGCAAACGGCAGAGCTGGGCTTCAGACTCGGGCGTGTGTTCCCAACCACCCCGTGGTCTCTGTTATGCCCCATCTGCCCAACGCCGGAAGGCTCTCTTATTCCCGTCCTCAAAATAGTAATGAACTTGCTTCTGTATTTAGGTACATTTATTTAAAAAAGATAGTTTTCCATCATAGTTCTGTGTAAACAAAAAAATGACTTATTTTCTATTACCCATTAAAATAAAAAAACTATTTAGGAAAACCCTGGCTCATGCTGGGGTCTAGTCTAATGAGAGAGGTAACAGTGTAAACCAGGCATACTAAAACTATGGCCTGCGGGCCACATGCAGCCTGCCTAGGACATTTATCCAGCCCGCCAGGTGTTTTTGCTGCCACTGCCTGTCCTGCTTAGTAGCCAACTCGTCCCAGGGCCCACAGTCTGGCCCTCCAATGGTCTAAGGGACAGGGAACTTGCCCTCTGTTTAAAAAGTTTGAGGACCCCTGGAAACTAAGGCAGTAGGACCTGCCAGATAAGAAGGAGACACTCTGGAGACCCATCTCTGAGATTTTGTCAAGAGGGCGGTGGAATGACCGGCTGGAATGTGGTGAGGCCTCTTTGGACATGCCTGAGGGTCATGTGATCAGTGACGCAGGTCGCCCCTGGGGATGGGCCACGAACATCACCAGAGGTTCTACTGTTCATGTTCAAGGTAAAATCCTGAGGGCTTTGAGGGTTAGGTTACAATGTGATAGCAGGTAGGGTGGGGCTGGTCTCTGATATCCGGGATGTGCTAGGAAGGGCTACGGTGTAGACGCTCAGGTGCTGGGCGAGGAAGCGTGCAGTGGACGTCATGGGGAAATGGAAATTTCCAGCAAGTGCAACAGAGCAGCAGAGAGCAGGCCGAGAAGGTGGCTGTCCACGGGCCATGTGTACGATCCCAGCACACTCAGTACCCAGAGCCCTGGACGACCATCAGGGCTGTCTGTATTTGCAACATTGATGGGCAGGTGGGCGGGGTCCTTATCACCTGACCATGATTTGGGGGGCAGAGAGAGGGGTGGGCCTAGGAACAGGAGTCTGTGGCATTAGCTCCCCCAGTTCTGCTCTCCCCAGGCACCACCTTTTTCCATTTCCCCCTCAACCCATCCCAGCTAAGCTCAGCAAGACCGCTTTCCCCTCCTCTGGTCTCTGGTTTCTGAAAGCCTGGCGTATTGCGTTTCTCTTCGGCACGCTGATAGGGCAGAGGAAACATCTGTGACTGGACAGACAGAATGTGTGAAAGGTGGGGGTGGGGTGGGGACAGATGTCTTCTGTCTCGAAAAAATCTTTTATCTGCTGGCGAAACACCTCCTTCATTAAAATGAAATTTATAGGTTGCAATGTTAGCGTGGACATGGAGGAGACGGAGGGTTTCAAGGCCGGAGGAGGGAATCCAAAATAAATACAAAGGAAATCCTGGACGTGCACGCTTCCAGAACGAGATGCAGACACATTTGTTTGGTTTACTCCACTTTTCTCAGCCAGCAGCTCAAAGAACCCCACCACCTGTGATCTAGGCCTCAGATTTATTATCGGTTTCCAGGGATCAGCCGAATGGCCTCACTGCCCGACCTCTTCATAAATCAGGTGCAGAAGGCAGCCCAGATGAGAAGTTGACAGAGAGGCCTACACTTCAGAGGCAGCGAGCTCTCAAGCCCCCGGGGTCTGGCCATTTGCGCCTTCTGCATAATCCCAAAGAGAGAGAAGATCTGGCAGAGGATATGGTTCGGTGTTCTTTGGAATTAGACCAGGGGTCGGAGACAGCTGCATTTTGCAACGTCCTTCCTCCCGGCCGCCCATTCCTGTTTGCCCAGGCCCTGAGCTCAGGGTGGGGGTGGGGAGGGTAAGCCCAAAGGACCAGCAACTAAACTGGGCCAGGCTGCTGAGTGGACAGGAGCCACCAGTCTTTGGGGAGAGGGTGAGGAATGCCGCACTTCAAAACAGTCACAGTGCACTCTGTAAGTGGGCCGTTTATTGTTTGATGTGTTAGAAGTTTCATCAAACCTCTGGGCATATTTATACAATTAGAGCAGCCAGCGAAAGAAAACAGCACAGTGACAAATTGGGCTTGTGCACCCTGATTAACTTGTTAAGCTAAATAAATTGTGTAGGAAACGTGCCCTGTTTGAATTTATGAAATTGCTTCTCATCAAGATAGATGGCTGCCGGGGCTGGTCTGGGGTGGGCAGCTGGTAAACACTCTGGCCAGAATTAAGTGCAAGACCGGAAGGAAAGGGGAAACTGTCCCTCTACTACAAACAGAATGACAAGTCCCCTTACAGTAGCAAGGCAGGGCTGCCATTTTGTTCAGAGCCTGCATATTAACTTGCTCCAATATCTTTAAGTCCCATTAACACAGAACCCAGCCAGCAAGGCGATGCCCGCTCGCCCAGTGTTTTCTCATTCATGGTTTCAAGAGCAAGATGACTGGTGTAAAAACGAGAGGGCATCTGGGTTTTGCTTACACACCCCATGGGATCCAGCCTGCATCTTGTACATTTTCAGCCACTGACGTTCTACCAAAGGTGGCAGATCTGTGCTTTGCAATGTTGAATTCTGTCCAACCCCAACAATTAGAAGCAAACATTTATCAGGCACTTACTCTGGGCTGGGACCTCGACTGAGTGCTTTGAAGTCAGTTATCTTATTAAATCCTCACAGTGGACCTGGGACAAAGGGGCTACTTTTATTTCCATTTTCCAGAGGAGGACAGAAAATGGACTAGAAGTGTGCGGTGGTGCCCGCATCAGGTCACAGCACCTCCCAGGCCATGCAAAGGGACTCCGGAGCCCTCCCGGGTCCCAAACATCCTTTTGATGCACCAAAGAAGTTGGAGTTCCGTTTCTTCCAACTTACATGTTATTTTATGATAGTGCAGTTTTTTGAAAATTAACATGTATAGGGATCGTCTCTCCAACACAAGATGATCAGATTAATCAATTTACTTGCGCCTTGATCATTCTGATGCTTAAGGGGAGATGGTGTTTCCGGCACGTCAATTCTACCAATAGTACTGACGGCTGATCTCATAGCCCCCTGGCAGCCACCCTGTGCGTCTGGCCCTGTTTTGGCACTTTGCCTGTATCAGTTTATTTAATCTTATAATCAACTCTATGAGGTTGTAAAAAAAAAAAAAAGAGCCCATTTTTCAGATGAGGAAATTTAGGCCCTAGATGCTGAAGGTCACACCCCTGCATAGAGACCCAGGGGGCCGCAGTCTGGAGTCCGAATCCTGACAACTGTTGATGTGGGCAAAGCTGCACAAATCCCGTGTCCTCCCAACAAAGTCAAGTCCTTCCCTTTCAAGGAAATGGCCCTTTGGACCTCCAGTGCCTGGTGCTCTGGGAAGGTGGTATATCCATTGGACACCCAGAAGAATATGCAACTAGAGAGCCAGAGATGAGCTGGGGAGCCCGTCCTCTCCCCTCTGGGGCCCAGCTGGAGGGCCCGTTCTTGCCAGAGAGTTTGTGGAACTAGAAGACCACTGACAGATGAGGTGGCCTGGTTGGGGGCATGAAGGCAGTGGTAATGACACACAGAATTGTGTTTCCCCACTGGGGCGAGGGGCTTGGCTCCAAGGAACCAGCGTGTGCTGGGATATGGTAGGGCTAGTTCCTTGGTCCCAGCTGTGACTCTGTCCTCATGGTACTAGAGGATGGCAGAAGTCAGATGACTTTCTTTCAGAACAACATGCGAGGCCTGGGCAGGCGGGGGCAGGTGTGTGGGTTGTAAAAGACTGATTTTACCTTGAGCCGGTAAAATCGGGGGAGCCGATTTTACCTTGAGCCAGAGAGACTTCTGAACAAAAGATGGCCCATCCTCACTCAAAATAGACAAAGGGGAAGCTCTGGAGGTCCTGGTTTCCACTGGCCACCCAGGCCCTTAGTGGGTCATTCATTCATTCACTCATTCAGTCCTTCAGCAGGCATGCAGCGGGAACTGCAATGGACCAGGAATGCAGCAATGAACACAGTGGACTCAGCCCCTCATGGGCGAATGACCTGGGCTGGGGGTGAGGGACAGACGGTTATAAACCACATGGATGAATGCTTTGGGAGCCCGTAGGGGGAAAACACCTCATTAGCAAAGTCAGAGAGGGCTTCCCCAAGAAAGAGATGCTAGGGCTGAGACCAAATGCATGAGAATAGCTTACCACACAGGGGAGAATGGGAGCAGAAGAATATTCTTTTTTTTTTTTTTTTTTTTTTTTTGAGAGAGAGAGTCTCTCTCTGTTCGCCCTGGGTAGAGTGCTGTGGCATCACAGCTCACTGCAGCCTTAAACTCCTGGGCTCAAGTAATCCTCTTGCCTCAGCCTCACAAGTAGCTGGGACTACAGGTGCCTGCCACAATGCCTGGCTAATTTTAGAGACAGGGTCTTGGCTTTTGCTCAGCTGGTCTCAAACTTCTGAACTCAAGCAATCCACATGCCTTGGCCTCCGAGAGTGCTAGGATCATGCGCATGAGCAGCTCCATCTTTTACATTAACCTGGATGGAGTTGGAACACGTCTTCTTAGTAAAGTATCACAGGAATGGAAAAACAAGTGTCCACTCAATATTAATAGGAAGCCAGGAGATGAACTAATACCTGCCCACACGAGAGAAAAACTCAATTCAATTCCAGTTGGGGGGAGGGGAAGAAGGGAGTGAGGAGAAGGGAGGAGGAAGGGGGACTGGTGCCCTCCCCCTTAATGGGTACAATGTAAGGGGACATGGCACACTGGGTGCGGGACACAGGTACAAGAGGGACTCTGCCTAGCAAATGCAAACATTGTAACTAGCTGTTTGTACCCTCACATCAATCAGAAATAAAAGACTGTGTGTGTGTGTGTGTGTGTGTGTGTGTTTATACTCTTGGGAGAGGAAACAGCAGCTGTAAAGGCCCTGTGGCAGAAGGATGGATGGAACTGAAGGGGCGTGGAGGCATGAGGGCTGGAGGAAAGGCTGTGCAGTGGCCTCCAGGGGCCACCTCGGCTGGGCTGTGGTGCCCAAGCCAAGGCCATGGAAGGGGCTGGTCTTTATCACATACACAAACGTGAAAAACTATTACATGCTTCTAAGCATGCAGATGGAGTGGGTGAAAAGTAGAGGGTGGGGAGGGCACTGACTGACTGATGTGTGTTCAGCCCAACCGCTTCTCTTCTTGGCAGAATGTCAGCTGAGGGCTGGATGTTTTAGAGGCTCCTGGGGGTGAGACTCTGGGTGCTGTGATCCAGCGTGGAGCCGAAGAGAGAACCTAAGTGGAAAAAGGTCAATGACCTAAGCCCTTTGGGACACCTCAATTTTTAGGCACAGAACCTAGAAGATTTGAGAACATTTCCCGTGGTGGGGGGAGAGTGCCCCCCAGGGGCTGAGTTTTGCTGCCCTGTAATAACAGAAGTTTATCCTCATGTCCCCAGGGACAACCAGAAAAGATAAAATTCTATTAGGATTATTTGTCTTCCACAATATAGCACCGAATAGCATGATGCTTCGCAGGTGGACTCTCAAACAAAATGGTTAAAATGAAAAAGAAATTTGTGCAAAAGGGACACATTATGTGGCTTCTGCAGGGTTCCAACATGGCATGGCTTTGGAGGATGCCAGCTGGCCAAGTCCGACTATCACAGACATCTTGATTTCCTCGAGAAAATCTCTCAGCTGGCAACAGAAAGTGGGGTGCTCCTATAGCAAAGGCGTAAGAATGTGGCAGTGGCTTTGGAACTGAAGGAAGAATTTCAAGGCATGTGACAGAAGAAGCCTAGATTGTCTTAGACTACTGGCAAAAATAGCGGGCATTCAAGGTGCTTCTGGTGAGGGCTCAGAAGAAGGGAAGACACACACGGAGGAGAGAGTGAGGTGTAAATGGAGACTACAGGGTGTGGCCACAAGCCCAAGAATGCTGGCAGCCACCAGAGCTGGAAAAGGTGAGGAAAGGGTTTGCTCCTAAAGGCTCTGGAGGGAGCCTGGCCCTGGTGACATCCCAGTGCCTGTGTAGTGATGCTAGCTTTAGACATCTGCCTTCCAAAACTGAGAGAGAATAAATTTCTGTTGTTTATAAACCACTGAGCTTCTGGTAGTTTCTGGTAGCCACAGGACGTAGTCCATTCTGAGAAGCATTTACTTTCTGTTCCACAAACACCCAATAATTTCACATGGCTGGTGCATCCTCACACATCCAGGCTTAGGACAAATGACACACCTGCTCAGAGCGGCCTCCCAGACCTCCCTAACCAGAGTAGGTTAACTCCTATTAACCTTGACGACAGCACTTAGTTAAACCTGCATTCTTTCTGGAGTATATTGTGTGCCTTTTCCCCTCCCTGGGATATGAACTGAGAGTGGTCAGGGATTAGGGCATCCTGCTCCCTGCTGCACCCCTAACACCTGGCAGGGAGCCTGGAACAGAGTGGACACTCCATGAATGTTTGTTGAATGAATAAATGACCTTGCACAATGTCCTGAAGGTCGGTTGAATTTGATGAGTATTAGTAAGGTTAGTTTTCGAGCTTGCCTTGACCAACAAACAGCTCCCTAAATTCTTATTTGGGATTCATTAGCCTGTCCTGGTCTGTGAGGCTGTTTAATATTCAGTCACTCATTCAATAAATATTTATTTATTTGGGGCTTATTATGTGTGTGGCAATCCGCTGATGATTCCTAATTGGGCTATTTTTTCCCTTGTTGAATTTCAATTGAGAAAGAAAAAAAGCCATGGCAGCATTTTTCAAGGCAAAAAAAAAAAAAAAAAAAAAAAGCCAAATAACAACCACAGACCCCAAAAAACAAAACAAAATTTCAGAGGCTAATTAGTCCAAAGCCTTAAAAAAAATAATAATTGCTGATTATGGAGCCGTCTTTTAATGCTTTTTTAAATGAA
>CAUYQV010138307.1:0-22328 GCA_963574575.1 Galagoides demidoff
ACACTGTGGTGCCTGGAGCTTCAACCATTCAGAGGAACAAAGAAAGGATGGGGGAGGTACACAGGCTGTACCTCGTGTAGCCAGGGCACAGTGTGCTGGCCTGAAGGCCCAGTAGGCAAGATGTATCTGTCCAAAGGGAAAGGGACTCCCCTGGGATTGCCAATATGGCACCTGTCAACTCTCTCCTGGTCTCCCTGCCCCAGGTCAGGAGAACTTGACCTCACTAGCCTTCCTATAGAGTGTTCCAGGGGGCTATGACCAACCATTCAGAACCTTCCATCCCTGTCTAGACCTTAAAGGTAAGAAGAACAAGAATCACAACACATTTATAAGCAGAAAATCACCACTTCGTGAAATAACCACCATGAATGAATTGGTGAAATAACCAATAACCATGAAATGATTATTACAGGCAAAAATAATCAATGGCTGCTAAATTAGAGAGTACAATGGAAAACAGTGCATAGTCTCAAGACATCTCTCCACCAAATACTTACTAATTACAAAGGAGAAAAATCATAGTTTACTTAGTTTACAGTTGAGAAAATTGGCAGACACCACCGTAATCATGTAAACAAAGGAAGGACACATGGCTACCATGTGCCCCTGACACCGTGCACTGGGAAGGACACGCGGCCGCCGTGGACCCCCTGACACCCTGCACCGGGAGGGACACGCGGCCGCCGTGGGCCCCCCGACACCCTGCACTGGGAAGGACACAGCATCACTGTGGGTTCTTCTGATGAAAATGCATAATCTAAATCTAATCACAAGAATCCACCAGACAAACCCTAAATGGGACAGTCTACACAATAACCAACCTGTGCTCTCCTAAAGTGTCAAGGTCATGAAAGACAAAAGAAGACCGACAAGAGTCAGAATGAAGAGTCTAAATTGGCATCAGAACCAAGGAAGCTGTAGGATCCTGGCTTGGATTCTGGACCAGAAAAGAAACATTTGGTAAAATTCAAGGTCTGTAGTAGTTTAATAGTTTTGTTCAATGCTTAATTGACTGGTTTTGATTCTTGAGCTATGACTCTGTCAGATGTTAACATTTGGGATGCTGAGTAAGGGCATATGGGAATCCTTGCAATGTGTTTGTAAGTCTGAAATCATTTCAAAGTAAAGAATTTTCAGAAAACTTTACAATTTGTTGGATGCTTTATACCACCGATTTTATTTTATCCTAATTATAGCCACTCAAGTGCATCAGGACACCTGGGGGATTAAGTAAGGAAAGCAACTTCTCTAAGATCACCAGCAGAGAGGACCCGAGACTTGAACCTGAATCTCATGTTTCCAAATCTTATTTGCCTTCCTAATTAAGATGGACTGGTTTAAAATAAAATTCAAATGCTGTAAGCTCATTTAAAACAAGCCAGAAAATAAATAAAGCCAGAAACTTCTGGAGAGACTTGGGCATAATCGGGATGTGGTCATCATCTGCTCTGGGAGCACTCTGGCTCCACCTGTCCTCCACCCACACACAGCATCATCAACCATTTCAGCTGCACCCTGAAAGGCTCTATTTCATTAGTGATTCCACCCCCTAAAACTGGATAGGACCTCCTTCTACCACAAATATAGCAAACAGTGCAAAAAAATAATGCCCGCAATGCTCTTCACTGGTCAGGAGTTCAATTCAGGAAATGTGAATCCATTCAGTGCTGGTTCCAAATGGCTTGACTTCAGCTTCCAATGTAGAAAAAGACTGTTGAGAAACGGAGTGATGAACTCAGAGTGAGGAGACATGAGTTCTGATCCCAGATTTTTGGGAGTTTTAGTCCTTTTCCCAGTAGTGGCTTAGCTTATGCCTACTGTCCTGGTGTGATTATTAATAATTCTGACTTTAACTCAGAAATGGCCCAGTTAGGACAAGAAACTATATTGTCACCATGTGTGGTTATTATCTAGTGGAACCTCTTTGTGTTTCAAGGAAAGGCAAGAAGCCCCAGAGAGGTAGAGTAACTGGCCCAAGGCCACACAGCCCTTGAGCAGCTGTCTCCTGAGGCTGCAGTACTATTCCTGGGGAGACCAGTTTTAAGAAGTTTGGTTGGGGTTTGGTGGTGGTGCCTTCCCACCCAGCTCTGTTTCCCCCTCGCTGCTTCCTCTGGGGTTTGGTCTCACTCCTTGCAATGGAAGGAGTTGCTCTCTGTCACTTCCCTTTGGGATGGCAGCAGTGACCTCCTGATTGATCTCCCATGCTCATTCTTACTCCTCCTAATCTCATGTGTCAGCCGATGGTTTCTTCAGAGCACAGACTCATCACGTCCCCTTCCTGCTAACTAGCACACCCCCAGCAGCCCCTGCCAGCCCAGGAGGCCGCATGCTACCGACCCGACCCCTCTTACAAACCCACTCCTCTACACCCACGCCTCCTCTGCTCGCTCTGGTTGTTCTTCAGCAGGGCCACTGTCCTTCCTGGTACAAGGACTTACACGTGCTTTTCCCCTTGACCTGAAACTTCCCCCACCGTTTCCCCCTTTGCTTATAGCTATGGCTTCCTGTCTGTCCCACTCACTCGCACGGAAGCTCAATTTGGGTGGGAGCTGGGTCTGTTTGGGTTCACAGTTGCATCCCTGGTGCCTCCTGAAGGCCAAGCACCAAGGGTCATCATACGGATGTGATGAGTTAGAGCACTCCTGTCATCCTGACGTTCTGCTCTGGGGTTAGGAAAATCCACTCATGCCACCCAGGCCCCAGCAATACCGAGTCTTCCCCAAATCTGATTCCTCAAGACCTTTGTCAATGATGTGATAAAACACATAACTAGAAAGAGTAACTCACAGAATATGTTTTAGGTCAAATGAAACATCCTGAACCCCACATCTCAACACCCTGCCTTCAACTTTCAGTGGCTCTTATCCTGCTTTTGTCACTGTAACCTACCATGTAGGGGGAACCAGTCATCCTGCCAAGGCTCTCAGACAAAACTTAAAGCAAACCACAAGATAAAACCAGGCTGGCTTTTTTTTTTTTGGGGGGGGACAGAGTCTCACTATGTTGCCCTCTATAGAGTGCTGTAGTGTCATAGCTCACAGCAACCTCAAACTCTTGGGCTTAAGCAATTTCTCTTGCCTTGCCTCCCAAGTAGCTGGGACTACAGGCACCCGCCACAATGCCCAGCTATTTTTTTGGTCACTGTTGTTTGGCAGGCCCAGGCTGGGCTCAAACCCGCCAGCTTTGTGTATGTGGCTGGCACCCTAGCCGCTTGAGCTACAGGTGCTGAGCCCAGACTGGCCTTCTTGATGTCAGCTCTTCAAACCCCTTCACCATACCGATGAAAAAACTGAGCTTCCAGAGAGGATCCAAGATTGTTTTGAGGATCAGGGCTTGGGCTCCAGGCCTTCTGTCTGCCAAGCTTTGATGTCCACCTTTGGGACATTTTCTGGAGAGCGGCATAGCCCTGCACCCCAGTGCCGGAGCCAGAGTCCTGGGCTTCCGCCTTAAGGAGCACGTTGGGTGGTGGTTCCCATCTCCAGCCCGACCTGGTGCCCAGGGAAGCTATCAACACCTGTGAGATTTCACACAGACTCCAGAGAAGTGCTGCTCCAACTTGAGGTGGACACGGGTCATCCTGGGAGCTTATCAAAATTAGAGATGGTGACCCAGAGGTCTGGGGTAGGGCCCAAGAATCTGCATTTCTAACCAGCCCCCAGAGGCTGTTGCCACTGCTGCTGGTTCCCAGACTACACTCCAGGTTGGGGCTCAGTCTCTGGTATGGGCTAAAAGTTTGTGTCCCCCCAAATACAGACGTTAGAACCTAATCACCAATGCCGTAGTGTTAGGAGGTGAGACCACTGGAGGGATTGGGTCTGGAGGGCAGAGCCCTCATAAATGAGATTAGTGCCCTTATCAAGGAGGCCCCAGAGAGCTCCCCCACCCCTTCCACTTTGTCAGGACACAGGGAGAAGGGGCCTTCACCAAACAGCACGTCTGCTAGGGCTGTGATCGTGGGCTTCCGGAACCACAAAAAGAAATTTCTGTTGTTTAATCAGCCACCCAACCAGGACAGACTAAGACCACCATCTTTCCCTATAAAGGGTAAGATAGGACACACACAGTGTGCCCCCCAAATGAAATGTTCATTTTAAGAAGGAAAAAAGCTATATTAAATATGTAATACTAAGTCACATTGGATTTCTGCAATCCTGAGAGGGGCTCCAGGTGGCCTGTATCCATCTTTTGTTGTTGGTCTATGTTGAGCATTACAATTTCAACACAGTTTTTTCCTTTCTTAAAATGTATCCACATTTTTTGGCTCCCTCTGTATTTCAGGCTTTGTGGGTTCAGAGGCAAAATTGAAAATGTTACATCTGTATTTATATAACAAGAGAGAAAACAAACTTCCACAATTTTTTTTTTCTGGGTGAAATTCAAAACACAACAATAATTTAATACACTTTATTTGTAACGTAGGTCTACAAATGAAAGGCTGGAATCCCCTTTTCAGGAGGAATGACAGTAATGACTTCCGCAAGAGGAGAATCATGCCACGCAGGTTTCCAGCCCGCATGCTATATTTTATAAAGAGAAAGAAATATCCATCCCAGGGAATGAAACACAGTCAGTGTTTTAAGTGCAAATCTGAACTGGCAACGAAGTTTAGTCTTTGTTTTTAAGAAACAGGCCCGATGTGAGAGTGTAGCTTTATATTTTGGGGCCAGGTTTTTAACGGATACATTTGAAGTCATTCGGCCTGCCGCTTGCTCAGTGGCTGTGATGTGGGGGGCAGTATTGGGAGGGCACCACACACAGTTTGCAAAAGTGGCTCTCACTCTGGTTCTGCTCCTGATCCAGGCTCTGCAAGGTGTAAATTGAATGTGATTTCCCCACAGCAGCAACATTATGGTGAGGGACAATGGACTGGGCACTCGCTGTGGGAGGACGCCACAGGTGAAGGGAACAGCAGGAGAGAAAGACTTGTGGTGTGAACATGGAAGGAATGTGAGCGGGCTGGGCTGGCAGCTGCTGCTGGCTGCCTGTCTCGCCCTCCTTCTTGACACGTAAGCTCATTAACTCTCCCAGCTCCTGCCTCTTAACCATCCCCTGGCTCTTCCTCTTGTGTCCATTGTGGCCACTATTGTTTGAGTTCTCAGAATCTCTTGATTAGACTTGCAGCCGTGTCCTCCCCGGCCTCCCTGGCACAATTCTCTCCATTTCTAAGACCTTCTGCACCCAACCACCAGGTTTAGCAAGACATGAGATCCTTCTGCCCTTAAAATCCTTGAGAACTCCCAGACCTCACAATTCTGGAAATCATTTCCCAATGTGTCATACCATACACTGCTCAGTGTGTTTTCAAGCATTGGCTGCACGTGGTTTAACCAGTGGGGAAGTTGATTATATCCTACAACAAGGAGATGGGGCTGGATGCGCAGGGCCAGCTTCTCTAGAAGCCCATTGAGCTGGCTTGAGCCCAGGAGGTTCCAGCAGGGGCCCAAGACAGTTTGTGTGGTTCCAGGTATCCCAGACTCACACAAATATGGCCACATTCTGCTTGAATGTGTCATTTTGTCACATTCTCTCCCCTTCCCTCTCCTTTCTCACTGGCCAGAATGACACAGAAGGTACTGACACTGTGGGGCACTGAATCAGTGCTGTTGGCATAAATCAATCAAGCGGCAATCCCCAACATTGACCAGAGACTCCAGCCTGAGCACAGCCATGTGGTGTGAAGAAGAGAACTGAACCCAGGCCTGGAGGACCAGGGAATAAAGGCGAAAGTGGCTGCGGGCGAGCCATTGCCTCCATTTGCCGTGCCTTAGAAACACGGTCCATTTCACAGCTCCACGCCTTGGGTCCTGTCTCCCTTGGTCTGAATGCTCTTCCACCCGAGGCACCTCCTACTTATCTTCAGGATCCAGCCTCAGTGACCGTGTTGGGACACTCCACATGGCAGAGAACCGTGGGAAGCCTGAAGGAGCCCAGGGCTCCAGCCAACAGTCAACAAGCCAGAGAGAAGAGGCCCCCCCTCCTACAAGTTATGGACTTCTGCCAGGGACAACGTGAGCTCAGAAGCCAGTTCTCTCACACACGAGCCCCAGGCCAGACCACTACCCCAGCCAACACCTTGATGGCAGCCTGTAAGAAACCCGCAGTGAGGCTCCCGGGAACCTGAGTTGCTACGTCATGCCTGTGTGTGTTTTCAGCCATGCAGTGTGTGGTCATATTTGTACACAGAATAGAGAATTCCTAGACCCTTGCCCAGCCCATTCTCCACATGGCAGTATTTCTACCTTCATCTTCTTGCACCCGTGACGTCCCACTTTAGAGATGTAATGGCTTCTGGGTCCCCTACACCTTTCCCCCTGGATCATTGCCTGTGAGATTCCACACCAGTGTTTTTCAACCTTTTTAATCTCATGGCACACTTGAACCTATAGTTAAATTCCCATGGCACACTTAAATTATGTTGATCGAAAAAAAAGAATATACTTACTGTGCTTCAAATTTCTTCCAGAAATAATTTAATTAATGATCTTTAACATTTTTCGTGGCACACAAGTTGAAAGTCACCATTCTACGCCATCTGGACACCCTGTTCTTATGGCAATGCCTGGCTCCCATATAGTGGCTCTCCTCTGCCTCAGGGACCTCCCAGGGGCCATTCCTCATCCAGAAGCCCTTTCCTCTCCCCACTGCTCTTCAGGCACCCGGCTTCTTCTGTCTCTACAGAGACCTTCCTTAGACCTCGCCCACCCAACCCTGGTCACTGGGTCTCAGCCCTCTCCTGGTCCCTTCCTTGCTTGTGTTATAATTTGTGGCTGGTTTAGCCCTCTCCGAGCTCACTGGGCTGTGCACCTGCCCCCCAGGGACAGGCGTGGCAGTTGTCACGTTCCTCACTGCAACCCTAGCACCCCGTTCTCTGCCTGACACGTGGTAGATGTTCACTAGGTATTTACCAAACAGGAATCTGCAGAATGTGTGTGCTCCCATGAATGTTTGTCTCAACTCACCTCACTCCACACTCAGAGGAGACATTCCTGGGGCTGGACACTTGTCCCCTTCTCTTCTGTGGTCCCATTTCGTGGTTCAGGCTTCTATCACAATGCTGGCAATGAAGACTCTGGAGACAGGGGTTGGCAGAGAAAACCAAAGCGAGTCAGGGGTCACTCAGTGGGACTCAGGCGGCTGGGACTCAGGGAGGCCGCTCAGAACCTGGTGCCTACGGACGCTCTGGAGGCAGAGGTGGGGGTGGTGGTGTCTGGAGCACGGCCCTAAGCTACACCATCACGAGGTGGCAGTGAGCGACGGTGCACAGTGACTGCACTGGGCTCTGCAACACACAGCACACCAGCGAGGTAGCTTTTGAGATGCATAAACCATGTGAGCGCCCAGGCTGTATTAATTTAGTCCTCCCTAGAAATGCCTGGAAAATAATAGGCATTCAATAAGTCATTGTGGAGTAAATAGATGAAGATTGAATTTTGAGGTCCTTGGTGTTTTATTGAGGTCAATATGCGTATAAAGCATGTCTCTTCAGCTATTATAAAACTGGCCTTGGCAATATTGTCCATTGATGGAGAGGAAAGAGTTCCCTGGCTGTGCCAGCTGTTGACCTTGGGCCAGCCACCTAACCTTGCGTCCAGGAGTTTGAGGCTGCTGTGAGATACAATGACATAGGCTAACTCACGGGGTCTTTGAGAGACTTAAATGCAATCACGCACGTCAAAAGCTTAACAGGGTCTCCAAGCACACTTGGACCCTTCATAGAAAGACCCCTTACTTGTCAGAAAAAAGACCCAAGATGTATTTATTGCAAAGCCATAACCTGGGGCAAGCTGCAGCACCGAAGCCAAGGCTAAGGGATACAAGTGAGTACAGTGGTAGATTCTGGTTTGCTGGAGTAAGTTCTGGCATATTCTAATATTTTCTGGAGCAAGATCATCTGAGCTAGGGGAGCTAGCGCTTTGTAAACCCAGTTTGTGGCAGTGGGGATTGCAGTGGCAGGGGTGCCAAGTGAAGAAAATAAGTTTTGTAGTATTTCTGTTCAAGTCTCTTGGAAAACAAACCCTAAGAATTTGGTTTCTAATTCCATTTTTAAATCTTAAGTTTCAGGCTGGGTGAGGTGTTGCACCTCTGTAATCCTAGCACTCTGGGAGGCCTCAGCGGGAAGATCACTTGAGGCCAGGAGTTCAAGAGCAGCCTGAGCAAAGCCAGACCCCGTCTCTACTAAAAAAGGAAAAATTAGCCAGGCACAGTGGTGCGCACCTATAGTCCCGGCTGCTCAGGAGACTGAGGCAGGAGGATTGCTTGCGTCCAGGAGTTTGAGGTTGCTGTCAGATAGGACGACACTTTTGCGGTGTAGCCTAGGAGAAAGAATAAGAGCCTATCTCAAAAACAAAAGCAAAAACAAAGAAATCCTTACATTTCAGAAGTGTATTTTATATGTATCAGTGACTCTTCATTTACTAAACAAATACGCCTCCCTGGAGAAGAAAGAGTAGCTAGACGAAGAGAGGGTGCCAGCAACAGCATCTCGGAGAAGAGGCCTGAGAGACGTGGCGTCTGCGCAGGAAGGAGGCAGCGGCGGCACCAGACACTCCTGCACGTTCAATAAAAATGAGGGCCAATTGCTGTGAATCAAATTCTACTTCCCTCGAATATCCACTTCGTAAGAGAAAAAACCTGGTTCCCGAATTACAATACAATCACTCCATGGAAGGTTGCATGTTTCAAAACTCACATTTTTACTCGAATTATTCCATGGTAAAAGAGTCTTATTATTATTCACAACTGAGAATTAACAAAATTCCAGTCCTTTAAAAATTGGGCACAGCAGTCCTAAGTACAAAGGGAGCAAATAATGGCTCCCATGAACCAAACCCCTCTTCTGTTCTGCCACCCCTCTGTCTGCCTCTAAGGAACGTGGCAGGACAGCCCCCCACAGTTTCCTCCTCACCTGTTGCATGATGGGTGCAAGGAGAGCAGAGAAGGCTGGCCTTGACAGCAGAGTCTGAGTTCATACATTAGATTTCATTAGCTGTGACGTCTTGGTGACTTGTCTATGTGACCTGCAAGTTCTTCTTTTGCAAAAGGAAGATACTTCTGGCTTTGAGGATGAAGCATTAAGAAGCATAACAAACGCATCTGGTACTACGTCTAGAGTCTGATACAAAGTATGTGCTGGGGAGTATCACTTCCCTTCCAGCTTTCCTCTTCACTTTCCAGATTAGCTAGACAGTTAATATTGGATATTTACAAAGTGCCAGATACGGTCTAAACACTCTGCATACGTTAACTCTTTTCTCTTTCGATCCTTATTACAAGACCGTTAGATAGGCAGGTGCGATTATTGTTCCCATTTTGCAGAAGAGGAAACTGGGGCACAAATGAACTTGTTTGGCTCACAACTGGCAGAACTGGATTTGAACCCAGGCAGGTTCATTTCCTGGGACAGAGACTCTGAGACAGATTTCTGGGAGGTGTACTGGAAAGTGCTTCTGGGATCAACAGCTGCATAAAGTTAGCAGAACTGTGCAGAAGGAGAGGTTGGGCTGTGTCGCAATGGCAACAGACTCTCCTGCCAGACCCTCTGGGTGCTGAGAAGCTAGGAAACTGGGATGGCCTTTTAGGAGATGTCCTCAGCTGAGGCAAGGAAGGTTAAGTCTTTGTGTCCCCATGGCCAGTTATCGGATGCAGCTGTCATTAGGGAGGAGAGCGTGGTTTGATGAGAGATGTTCTCTCCAGCCCCAAGCAATTCCTGGAGAAGGACTCAGCTGGGAGGTGGCAGGCCTAGGGGATAAGTGTGCACCATGACGTCCACTGTGGTCACCCTTTGCACCACTTGCTTTGAAAAAAGTCTGGCAACAGCTATCCCAGGATTCTGGGGGAAACAACAGAAATATTCATAGAACAAAGTACAACCCATGGTGTTGCAGCTACTCTCAAAGCCACCACTGGTAACTCCCCGCTTTCTGGAGAGAAGTTCTGTTGAGCTATACAGCTTATTGTCGGGCTAACCCAGAACCTCATCCCCGAGGGATCGGCAATCCTGATAACCATGCCGTTGGGGGCTACAAACCAAGCAAGGGATTTGACTTTTTACTGGGATGGCTGCCTTCCCCCTCTTGTTACCCAGTTTTCATTTCTTTAGGTTATGTAGATGGACGATGCCCTCATTGGCTGCCCTCCCATCTCTGAAGATCTCTGCCGGTCAGGCCCCTCTGGCTTCCACACCAAACTCGATGCTCATTACGGTAACTGCACCCATTCAGTCCCCATCATTCTGTTACTTTGGGACCCAGTTCTGTGATGGCATGTCCTCCCCTCAACTCCATGCCAGCACCCTTCCAGCACTTTCCCTCTCTCTTGGGAAACAGAATGCCTCCCAGCCTCTTGCAGAGACATGTGGCACGCTGTCTCGCCTTACCCGGCGTAGCCACCTCCGCATTCCGTCACTCTGAGCTTTTGGGCTCTTCCTCCTCCTGCCACCATGGCTGTGCTGATGTTTCTCCTGACTAGTGTAAGCCACTGTTTTCTCCAGGCTGAGCCACTTACTAGCAGCAGGCCAGATCCTTGTCCCTGCGTCCTCGCCAGGCTGCCAAATGCCCGTCAGTGCCCCCTGCCTTGCTCACTTTATAGCCTCCCTTTGTCCAGCACCCTCAGAATCCAGCACTCTAATTCTCACAGTTCCAGCCGGTGCCTATGGTGAGGCTCTACAGCGCCCTCAGGACACACTTCTCCCCCTTCCTCCTCCCCACTCCCGCAGGCCCAGCGCGTGGGCAGCCAGCTCCAGTTGTGACTTAGCCTGAGTTACTGGGAGAGGAGGTGGGGCCTGCATCATCTTCCCCGGGAGAAGCCTCTGCGTTACCCTCAAGCAAAGGGGGAGCACCAGCTTCTAACAGGGAGGAGCTGACCCCTTAGGCGGGCCCAGGGAGGGCCCCCAGAATCTGGGGAATCAGGATCGTTCAAGTGCACCGACTCAGTCAAGTCATATCCATCTCAACCCAGGCTCCAATCTGGTGCAGGAACCTTCAGAGGCCAGGAGTCCAACCTGCCCATGGGAGCCCCGGGCCGGACCCTGCTAGTCTCTGCTGTAGAGATGAGGCTCTCCTTAGATGTTGCCAAAGACTCTCGTTTGGTCTGAAACGTTCACGTTTGGTCTGAAAATGATTAATCACCCTCAGCTTCTCATTGTCTTTTCCCAGTGCCCCCAGCTGCAGCTGTCCAAGTCCCCTGTCCCTATTTCTGTTCTCCTCACTTCTCAGGTGCCTGCCAGGCCGTGCCCTGCCACACAGCCTCCCCTCCCAAACTCTGCTGTCCTAGGCCTCCTCCAGGGAAGCTTAGTAACCACACGCCAGGGGCTGTCCCCAACCCCAGTGATGGGCTCCTCCTTGCTGTGGGGCAATGGGTGAGCTCCCTCCCAAATCCGTTTTAGAATCTGTTTTCTGGGACCACTCCGGATACCACCTGTCATAGGTGGGTGTCTCTGGGGTGGCGTCTGGGAGCAAGACAACTGCATATGGGTAGTTTCTGGGGCAGGGTGCTGGGGATCCACGTCCGCAGGCCAGTGTGGCAGGGCTGGACGGAGGGCCGGGGGTTCTGGAGCAGGAGCTCTGCACAGCCTGGGTGTTCCGGGCAGTTCTGAAATAGAGCTTGGGGGTGGGTCTTTATACCTCCTCCCTGACCCACCACTGCAAATGGCTGCCTCCAGGAAAGGGAACCAGGCCCTGAGTGAGACAATTCTCTTTGGCCAGGGGCAGCTGCGGAGCTGTAGATGCAGCACTCCCAGAAGCTGGGAGAATAAACACGTCAGTCCTGGGGTGGGAGGGGGACCCTTGCGGTGCACCCCGCCAGACATCCAACTCACTCTGCTAGGTACATGCTGGGATTCAGGACATGAAGGGTATATAACTTATTCTTAAAACAAAAAGACTTTTTTTTTTTTTAAAGAAAATGAAACATGGAAATATACTAAAAGTCAGCGAAATCTTTTATTAGGGATTTTGCCTTTTAGATTTCAAGCGTCCTTTGGCACAGGAGTAAGAGCTGTGAGGGAGGAGCCATGTGGATTGTTGGTAGTATCTACTAATGCCCTTCCAGTTGCAGCTCTGAAGTAGTTTAGACCCATTCTGATTGTGTACAACTTTGGATTTCCACTAATTCCTACCATATACTCAACAGCCTCCTAATTAATGCTAATTTATTCTTCAATGCCCAGCCCAGATGCTTCCTCTCCATGAAGCTGAACTTGACACTCACACCTGAGGGTGACTTCGGATACTCAGGACTCCTTTGTCCTTCTGAGCTTTTCTGGAAGGTATAAGGCATAATTGTCTTCTTAGTTTTCTTATCTGTAGGAAAGAAAAGAATCTACATCCATTTGATGGAGGTATTTATTCACATAATGAATAGACCTAATCTTGCCGGTTACCAATGGAGTGAACTGTTTACCTGCTTCTTAGAGGTACATAAACCTCTCACTTAGAAGGGCGCTAATTAGAATACCTTTATAAGTAATTTGCTTAAAGGGATTTGGGAAACTAGAAACAATTTAAGGTCTAAATTAGGGTACATGGACTCTCTTCTCCTGCAAGGGATTGAACCAGATGGTCTAAGGTTCACAATGCCATCACGGCAGCATCAACACGAATTTCAAAACCAAATTTGGGACGTTAGCACAGAATGAGGTAACTGCTCAAAAAAGAATTCATATCTAAAAAGATATACAGAAGCAAGAAACATGAATTTCAAAACCAAATTGGGATGTTAGCACAAAATGATGTAACCGCTCAAAAAAGATTTCTGATCTAAAAAGATATACAGAAGCAGGAAATATGAACACCTTTTGGGCATTCAATATTCATGAAGCTGCCTCAATAAAATTTAAGGTTTGATTGAAGAGGGATGATGATCTGGGAACACACAATGTGAGCTTAGTTCATTGAAATGACAATTACAGAGCACGAACCTCTCTGTGGTCTTTTTTTGTGTGTGTGTGTATAAACAGCAAAAAGAACATCTAATTTTTGAAATTCTTCTGGCTTTTCTTTTTGACCTTTGGTATTTGTATGTATTGACGATCTCTAAACCGTTGCACAAAAACACCTTCAAGTGTCAAGCTTTAAAAATGAGTCTTCTTTTCTCTTTCTTCTGTGCAGCTTGGATTATCTTGGCCTTGTCAAAATACATTCTCTAGTTAGAGGGTAGAAATATTTCCCTCTTGGCTCCAAAGTATTGATTTTCCTCACCACTCAGCTCTGTCAGTCAGCCGAAGGGGTGAAAGGTGAAAGTTCACCCAGCACCACTCGGCTTTACCTTCCTATTAATGTCACACCCTTTCCACATTTGATCAGTATCTGTGATCGCCAATCACACAGGACCATTACGGCCCCTGTTTCCCCTATAAGGATACACTTAAGTCATGAGATGTTATAACGATTCCTGAGACTGAAAGTGGCATTTGAGAGGTCCGACGGTGCTGCAGTCCACACCTGTAATGTCCCTCTCGTTCTTATGGAAAATTCTGCTGTTACGTGATGACTGGCCCAGTTCACTCTTCTATGTTCCTCTATGAAAGAATCGAAAGACCTGCATTTGCTACTTAGACACGATCTTGTGTGAGTAATGAGGACCTACTTTGTCATTCTTACTTTTTCTAAAACCAATTACAACCTTTACTTCAAGGATTCAAACTCAACTGCAAGCTGAGTATTAAATGAATGTAATGATCACAGCCAAGCTCCCATAAGGCAGCCAACCCATGTCTTCAAATCTGACACAATTTGGTACAATTAACAGTCCGGTTATGGTGGAGATAAAGCAATGTGCATGCGATTCCCTTGCCCAAACCACAGAGGGTGCTGTTGAGTTTCTGGTACCTCTGTCCCGCACTTGGGCACTGTGGGCTGGGGACGTCCCGCTCCACGGCTCTCCTCGCCTCTGGGAACAAGTCTGCCTTCCTGTAGCTGGCTCTCCAGAAAATGGATGGTTTAGAAACAGAAAGGCAAGGGGAGCATATGGATTTCAACTGAGCATGTTAAAGAAGAGTTAACATTGGAAAGAGTAATAATATGAGAAAGACAGTTTCCAGTACAATTCAGTTTTATTTAACACACATATGTACACAGGGAGATTCAGCACATACAGAATGTATTAGCAGAACCGTCGAGAAGTGCCTGGGGAGGCAGACATTTCCACTCAGCGCTGCACGGTGTGTTCAGTCATTACAACACTTTCACACTGGTGTCACAGCATGTCATCTTTTGAAGGTAAATTACCAATGAAGCCACACGTCTCTATACATACAAGGACAGGTCCAAATACAGTACCAATGAAATCAGTAAAACATAAAAAGTTCACACTAGGATGACAATACGATAGAAAGGGTACCTCAGTGCAGAGAAATGTAAGCTGGGATGAAGTTGGGGACTGTGGTTGTCACAATAGCCAAGGAGAGCTTTAAGTCAACAAGAGTGTAAATACTAGCTTAGTAGTTAGAGAGAGATGTCTAGCCACCAAACATCATCCACCCCAGAATTTTACCACCAGAATGTTCTACTGGCCAATCACCTTGGCCTTCTGTGCAGACTGGGCAAGTGCGAGGCAGTCCCAGGCCCAGCTCCCAGGGGCTTTGCTGCTCTGGTCTGCAGGCTTTGCTTCTAATTTCCACAGCAGGTGGGACCACCCAGGCCTTTGCAGGGGCCTCTCTACCATCCCGACACCTTCTTCCTGAAGCATAGAACATTTTGTTAAAAAAAAAAAAAAAGACGCTAAGGTATATGTTTACCTCATCATTCCAAATAGTTTTACAGTCTAGAATAAATTAATTTCCACTTAAGTTCATAAAGTAAACATGAGCTAGGTACAGAGAAGAGTGGGGAGCCCACTAGAAAAACCAAGTGCATCTATAGTTCACCTCACATTTCTCCACTCGCATTTGGTAGAGTAAACACAACGGCATGTTCACCAAATAAACAAATAAAGCCTGTATCGTACGGTGGTTTCTTCCTTGGAAACTACATCTATAATCTTTATAATACAATGTACATGCATGTGCATAATTCACTTTTGAAACAATACCCAACAGCTAAAACCAAAGAATACTACGGATTTGCCATCGATAGAAACAATATACTTCATATCAACGTGGAAGAGATATTCTGGTCGTCTTCATTTCTCAGGATGTTCTTTAAAAATCTGTTCCAGTAAAATAACAGACATATTCCTTCCTGGGCCAATTGAAGCTTTTTAGATTTTTAGATTAAATGCTCCCATTATAATTTTGGTTCCTCTGTAAACTTTCGTGTTTTCTGTGAATTGAAAAGAATCATTTTCTGTTTTTGCATTTGATAAACCATTTTGCCCAATTCATCTATCACTCAGCAATGAGCCAAGCAAACTCCCCCCAACTATATTCACAGATCAAGGTTTTCAGGAGTAATTCATACAAAATATTATTTTATGGATTTTTTCCCCATTATTATAAACAAGAATCTGCATAATTGACATAGGAGAATTTAAAGCTTATTTCGAAGCATAATAAATTGCCTCACTGCAGTATTCTCACTAATTAAATGAGAGCCTTCAACGTTTTTATACACGCTCCTGGACATGTGTGCCATAGTTACTAATTTTCTAGGATACTTGTTTAGAAGAAACGCCTTCTTAGCTTTTACTTAGTTGATTGGGAGTAGTTTGAAGGCAGAATTATTGTGTGACAACCGACAACCGACAAATGTCACACATATGGAAACTGCAGGCTTGTCAAGTTTCTGGAAGAAGGGGGGAAGTTCTTTCTTAATCAAACAAACAGATCTGAAGCAACAGATAGGGGAGCCTTCATTTAAGGTATATGCTATGCTTCCAAACTCAGTTCTTTATCACGCACAAGTCCCTTTAAGAGATTTGTTACAGTGACGGGATAATCATATTAACTAGATCACAAGTAGTGATGTTTTTATTTTAAATGACTAAATACACTGTCCTCTAAGTAGAATAGGAGCATGTGAGAAGGCTAGGTGACCAGAAAACTGTATTTTCTACGAGGAAATTTTTTTTGTATGTTTTCTCATCATCTCAAATCAGGTGTTCATAAAGAAAGGTAATGGCTAAATCCTAGGAAAATGGATTCAGTGATAGCCTAGCAATCACCAGGAGAGGGAAAAAAACATGTAAACACAGAATCTTCCTGGTAAACAACAGTATGCTTTAGGAAGCGCCAGGGGAAGTAATTTCGATAATGAGGACTGCCACATGACCTCAACACCCAGCGTCAGAGTGACCGGAGTCAAGCGGCACTTCAGAGATGGGCTTTAGATGGCTGAAAATGCTGATCTGGGCTGGGAGTGCAATCACAGTGTGTATTGATTTTTGGGCTTCTGTTGCACCAAGCAACAAGAGCGTTCCCGGGAACCGCTGGCTTCCCCTCCCATCTCTGGCAGGGAAACTCCCCAGTGACAGGATGGCCACATCCTGCAGAGTGGCGTGTGCATGCCCCTGAATGGGTAGGTGGCACGAGCCGGAGTCTGCCCCTGAGAAGCATGCACAAGTGACACAGACCCCGTGGCCCGGGTGACTCTGGGTGGGCAGCCCCGAGGAAGGATCCACTGTGAGGGCAGAATGACCTCGGCTTAGAGAAGTTAGAGGACTGAAGGGCAGCCTGGCAGAATGCCCTTAGACCATAAAGCGGTGCTCCTTCCCGTCATGGGCCATGAGGATGACGTTGCGGTTGGATGTCCAGATGAGCCGGGCCAGTCTGAGGGCGTTGTGGGAGCCGGGGGACGCGGGCTGCACGGGGGGCACCTGGTAGGTTTTGATGCAGCGCAGCTGGGGTGCAGAGTTCAGCATGCCGATGCTTCCCAGCAGGGACGTGTTCATCTGGAGGGACAGGGGACAGGACAGCACATGCATCACTGAGGACCTGTCCTCTCCCCACCACACAGACCGGCTCCGTCTCTTGGCCACGCACTTTAGGTCACCACCTCCTCCATGACGGTTATTCAGGTTCACCTAAGACTTTACCCTTAACCTCTCACGGGTTCCTTTCAGTGTATCTGGAATTGTTCTGAGGCTGTAACAGTAAATGCATGAATCTAGAAAAATTTTACTTTGTGGGCAGAGTCTGACAGCGGGAGAGTCCATCGATCTTTAGGAAGGGAGCTAAATTATAGCTGTTAATAAAATGGTTCAATGAGACAAAACAGGTATTTGGGAATCGTGGGCATTTAAAACTGTAGGCCTTTTTGTTCTTTAACAACAAAGCTAACTGCGTGCCCTGGAGGATGAGTCAATCAAGCCAAGTTCTGGGATTGATAATTAGTTCACGAGAACAGAGCAGTGAAGCGGCGGGTAGAGTGACAGGTCATTGGACCAGCGCTCAAACCTTCCTCTCCTCCGTTTCTCCCTGCCAATGCCTTTACTCCTCCCTGGCTTTCTAAAAACGCCACCTCTGGAAAGCTCTTGCTTATTTTGAAGGGAAGAATAAGACTCAATTTCATCTCAACACTGTATCTGGGCCCCTCGTGCCACCGCACTAAGAGAGCATCCTCTATACTTTAAGTTTTCTTAATCCCTTCACATAAATGAAAAATAATCTGGAAATTATGACTAATGAATGACTAGGCATTCGGGTCAAAGTGCTCAACACTGACTGGTGGTTATCTAAGTGAACTGTTACCCGAGCAACTGGGTCTGAAGATGCCTTTTATTACTGAAAACATTTGTAATACGTATCATTTTTGCTATTACAAGTCACATAGAAACCGTGCTGAAAACCAGGAAAGAAGCCTTGGAAATAGTATTTTTTCTTTCTACTAATTTTCATTTCCAATTTTTCTCTCCAGTCAAACCTTCATCTGAACGTGTAACCTTCTAGGGATCTGCGTAAAGCATGTAGATTATGATCCAAACACATAGAAATGGGCTTGAGCCACGAAACCCTGGCAAACCCTAGGACATTTAGGATCCATTACTGCTGGTATCACGCTCTGCATGGGGATCGGTGCAAAACACAAGCCATTCCTTTTTCTAGCCCTTCTCAGCAGCAGGATGGTGTCAGAGGGCGTAAATCATGGCATCTCTAGCAGAGTGCGTGCAGGCTGCTCTGACATTTTCACAATTTAAATCATCTTGAGTAATAACCCTTTTAAGATGACTAATGTTACTGATTTTCCTGCATTAATAATAGTGCCGAACACAACACAGAGGTGAAAAAAAATCACTAGTGTACCGAGGTCACATTTTAAAACCAAATGTATGGTTATTGTTAACTCTTTCTGTTGAAGTTCAGTTTCTATTCACGGCTAGGCATCTCCTTTCTGCCATCTTTCCAAGGGCCTCCTTCCTTGCTTCCTTCCCTCCTTCCCCATTAAACTATGTAGAAGGTAAAATTCAATGCCGTGTTGCTTTCTTGGAGGTTCCCAGATACCACGTAGTTTAAATACAAATAATGCTGGAGAGCTTGATTTGATGGGTCTCACTTCTACAAAAAGTAATGGCGTATGATAATTTAGTCCTCTTATGGAACAGATCCAAATGACCTGGAAAATCGCTGGTTAAAATTAACTGGCATCAACAGGCATACCATGCTTTAAAAAAAATCTAATTTCTCAGTTGATAAATAACTACAAAGTATTTTTCATTCTTTATAGATTTCTCTTTGAAAATATGTATGAAGCTTGATTTCTGCTGGTGGTTCAAAAATGCAAGAGGCATACAATGCTCAGACACTTCCCTATTTTTAATTCTTTCCTTTATGTTAGCTACAAACAAAAATGCATTGAGGACTAAAGGTAAAAAGGGAGAGAATATCTTACGGGAACCTTCAGATGGAAAGATTTAAGGAGAGGCATGATTATACTTGAGTTCCTAATACAACCTGAGCCACCCCTATTTTGACAAATTCCTTTGCTGGGGTCAAATTAGTCTTTGTGCCCCAGAAGAGGGCTGTGGGAAATTCTGCCAGGTACACTATTTACAGTTGCGTGCGGCTGGGACAATGAAGACCGCACATACACTAACATTCACTGTTCTCCAGATCATCCTTTCTCTATGACCTCTTCAGATTAGGCATCAATCTGAAATAGTGAGGATGAGTATTAATTTTGCCAATAAGCCCAGCCACAGAACTCTCCCTGAAACACTGAACTGTTTTGTTATTCAATATTAATGTTTTCTTGCCCCGCAAATGGCTGCAAGCTATGTTCAAGTAAGGGTAATTTAAGCCTTGAATAAAATCAAACTATGTCACGGGACAGACGAAAAATTAAAAAAAAAATAAAAAGAGATCAGAAGAGAAAGAAAGCAAGAAAACTATATGGAATTACGTGGTATAAGATTTGGTAACATTAAGTTTTTCTTGATCACAAACATAGCAAATACTCATTGTGGACAAGTCAAATAATAAAGAGAAATTCGAAAACGAAAGTAAGAATCCCCTGAAATCTCATTTCCTAGAGAAAACTGGTGTTCATATTTTGGTAAACAAGCTACTAGACCCCCATGTTAATTAGGAAAAACAGAGTTGAGGAATTTAACATAAACAGGCTCTTATTAAAAGGCAGCGTCACCATCTGTTTTTTCATTCAACAAGATATTGAGGGCAATCTACGCATGGTAATGACTATAGATTTATATCATTCTTTCTAAATGGTTGAATAGTATTCTATTGTATAAGGGAGTAAATAAAAATAAATGAAACCAATATCCATCTAATTTATCATTAGCATTTCTGAAAGAGGATATTTATTTGTTGGATGGTGGGGGTAAGATTTAGGTGAGAGTGCTGTGAATGTATTTTCTTGCCAAACCTTTCTTGCTCAAATACCAGCATGGTGGCTCATGCCTGTAATCCCAGGACTCCGGGAGACTGAGGCGGTGGCTTGCTTGAGCTCAGGACTTCAAGACCAGCCTGAGTAAGAGGGAGAACTTGTCTCTACTAAATACAGAAAAATTAGCTCAGTACTGTGGTAGGCACCTATAGTTCCAGCTGTTGGGGAGGCTGAGGCAAGAGGATGGCTTTAGCCCAAAAGGTTGAGGTTGCTGTGAGCTATGATGAGGCCACTGCACTCTACCCAGAGTGAGACTCTTTCTCCAAAAAACAGAGCAAACCAAAAAACCAATGTGAAATGAAATATTATAGAAATACGATGGTAGAAAATCAAAGGGCTTGAAAGACTGCCACATTGGTTCATTCAATAGATGAGGATGTAAACTAACTAAAATGCAGCTTTGGTGTTTTCCTTCCCTTCTAAACTCAGGCTCCACAAAGCCAGTTCTGTGAAGAATATTTCTGAACATACAGAAATACCCCCAGACATAATTCATCACAACAGCGAATGTTTTAGGGCTATCTTCAGTGTAAGTGATGCTGCATACAACCCTTTTACTAAGTCTCACTTGAGTAATTATCCAAGCAATATTTCTCATTAACACTCATTTCTCACAAAGATTTTAATAGCTGATAGCTTTAGTAAGGTTCTGTATTAATAAGACTTCATTAAGTTTTCAAAATATATTACAGTACACTTACTGGAATAATATAAAAGTATTCTCATACATCATTAGAACTAAACAACAAGTATCTAAATAAATCAGCACAGCCCATTTGGAGAGAGCAGCAGCGGATCTAACACTGCCTTTTGGACCCTCTTTAATTCAAATTAAAGAGCATTACACTTCTGGAAGAGGTTTCGGTGCGTTCTTTTTGAGAAAGCTGCAATGATCTGTTTTTGTGCCTTCCATTAAAATTTCAAGACTGAGCTGAGTATAATTTAAACATCCAGAAATGGGCTGCATTTTAAATTCTGACATGGGTTTTCGAGGAAGATGTGTGTGTTGCCTGAGTCGCTCTGGTGCCCTGGTGGGTACAGATAACACAAGGCAGCCCTTGCAGAAGCTGAGAGCTCAGAGACTAAAGAAATGTGCTGCAGCCCCACTGTGTGCAAAGCCACCCTGGCTTAGGTGTGCTTGGCAAAGCCCAGGGACAACAGCAGGAGCCTGCAGAGAGGGACTGGGAGGTGAAAGGAGGGATCCCCAAAAGATGTCTAATGTATGAGCTTGATCTCTAAGGTAAAAAAGGATGCTACCCATAATCCCATCCCTGAGCTGGACCAAAAGTTTGGCAGAACTAGAAAAATATCCAAAGACGGGATGAACTATCCAACTAGAACTCTGAAGATCCAGACAAGGGGAAGAAAGAACATTCGCCACTTAGAAAGTTCTGGGAAATACTAGGAAAGCTTTCAAATCTGGCTAACTTCTGAGGTATTCCTTTATATAACAAATTATATTTTCTTAGCAGAAAAAAAGTTGGAGCAAATAAAAGCGAGCTTTTTGGGTTTATTCCAAAGAAGAAAGCATATGCAAAACACAGGCTCTTTGCAAGCAGGGAACCATGAGTTACCGGTCTCTGCATCTTGAAAGCAGAGCACAGGCCGGTACCTGCCACCTGGACACTCAGGAAATGTGAAATGAATGGAGCTTTGCATAAATTCTCCTCCAAGATCCCAAGAGAACAGGAAAATAAAGGAAGCTCTGTATCAAAGTACAGGGGGAGACATGAGTGGGGAAAATTCATGAGTGGTTAAACTCTTTAAGTAACCATTCCTGCAAGAGTCCGGTTTCTGGACACCTAATGGATTCACTGTGGGATTCTGGTGATCAGAAACACCAGTTCTGTGCTTACACATGAGGAAAAATGGAGACTGAATGAGATCTCCGACAAAAAGAGGTTAGTACAAGCTCACGAAGACGCCGGAGATATGTTCTGGAAGAAAGGAAAATGAGAAAATAAACTGGAAAACTAAATTAGATAAAAGCAGAAAAAGTCTGCGACGGATTTTGACGTTGTCATTCTTTAATAGCATGTTGTTAATTAAGCAATTTATTGTATCCGTTTTTACATTTTATTAGCTATTGATTTTTTAAAGCCATCATCAAGTTGGGCTGAAGCCTTGTTTAAACTTTTATTTTGTTTTAGCTTTCAAAGCAATAAACCGAATCTCATAAAACATACTTAACACCTTAGGATAATAACAACAACAACATTTTAAATTAACTTCTTTTTTGGGGGGTGGTGGTGGCAAATTTACTGTTTTTGGTAATTATCAGGATTAAAAGAGTAAGATAATTAAAAAGAAAGTGGAATAAAGATTAAGTACCGTGGATGAAACAAGTTCTTTGGTAAAAGCTGCTCAAAATGAACATTTACATTAATCAGAATTAAACACCGGCATCTCATGAACTGCAGGCCAAAGATACCCAGATTTTTAAAAAGTTGTTTAAATGGTGAATACCTTATTACCCTGTCTATACCCTGTTGGTGTCGCAGACCCTTGTTTGAATGGCCTGTGGAATGGGCCTGAGAAAGGCCTCCCCTGCCA
>CAUYQV010138312.1:0-11575 GCA_963574575.1 Galagoides demidoff
ACTTCTGGGGTACAATGTGGGGTTTTTACACACAGTCCAAATCACTTCCATCAAACTGGTTAACATAGCCTTCATGTCATTTTCTTAGTTATTATTTTAAAACGTTCACATTCTACTCTTAGAAAGATTCACTTGTACCCTTGTAAGATAAACCACAGAAGTGATCTCTCCAATCCCCCTCCTCCACCCATTCCCTACTCCCCTTTCCCTCCCCCTCCCCATATTCTTAGGCTGTTATTAGGTTATAGCTTTCATATAAAAGGTATAAATTAGTTTCATAATAGGGGTGTATACATTGGATACTTTTTCTTCCATTCTTGTGATACTTTGCTAAGAAGAACATTTTCCAGCTCCATCGATGTGAACATGAAGGACGTAAAGTCTCCATCTTTCTTTATGGCTGCATAGTATTCCATGGTATACATATACCACATTTTGTTGATCCATTTGTGGATCAATGGGCACTTGGGCTTCTTCCATGACCTGGCAATTATGAATTGGGCTGCAATAAACATTCTGATACAATTCTGATACAAATATCTTTGTTGTAATACAATTTTTGGTCGTCTGGGAATATACTTAATAAAGGAAATGAAATATTATTAATAAAAATATCTTTAGTTAATTCAAGGTAGATTAAAGACTTGAATATAAAGTACTTAATTAAAAATAAATGTGGCATATTCTTACTTATCTGTGTGAGCTAAACTTTGGCTGCATAAGGATGCACAGAGTGGTATAATGGACACTGATGGCTCAAAAGGGGAGAGGATGGGAGGGAGGACTGAGGGATGAAAAATTGCATATGGGATATAATTAACAGTATTCAGGTGATGGGTACACTAAAAGCCCAGACTCTACACCACCGTATAGTATAGACACATAATAGAATTCAACCTGTAAGTACTAAATCTATTCAGATAAAAGGGGAGGTGAAAATCTGTCAAAATGTTCACACTGTTTAAACGTTTCTTCTAAATATTTTAATTTCAAAATATTTTTCTACAAACATTCCTTTTAAAACTTGTACTTCACATAAGATATTATAAAATTGTGTAGTCACTTATTTTTCGCCACAAAAGCATCCTAGGAGAGCCAATTACCCAACATTTGTCCAGCTCTTGAGCGTGGAGCCACTCAAGTCACACACGGAAGTCCCAGGGTTCCTGCAGTGGCCGGTGCTAGTGCCTGCAACAGTGACCAGACTCCCTTCAAATGTCTCTGCCTGGCATAGTTCATCTGCATCCCGGAGGACTGTCCTAGTTTACCTGGTGACTATAATGCTCCACTGTCTTGAGCTGCCCTTCCATCTTCTCCACCAGAAGGCTTCATCTACAACTCCTTTAACAAGGTTTGTGCTCCTTTTCTAAATTCACCCACTCTGGGGTCCTCTCCCTCCCTCAGCCTTAGGGTATCCTTCACCATTCCCCTGCCATCTGCATAGCTAGTCTCCAACCACAGCTAATTGGAATATGACTAACATACCTGTAAAACCTTCCCAGAAGTTAGACACAACAGAAGATGGATAGATGGTCAGATGGTTGGACAAGTGATAGGTAATGGAAAGATAGATATTAATAATAGGTAGATTAGATTAGATTTGTACATATGTATTGTATCACTTCTGATTGTGCAAGTGAAATTAAATACATATGAATGAATTAAACCAAAGACATCAAAGTGCATTTTGATCTCCTATTTAATTCCCTGAAAGACAGTGTAAACAATCCATACAATTTAGCAGGACACTAGATACAGAGAGCATTTAGTTAGCAAATGTAAAAGATCTGCACAAAAATATCACGACTGATAATATCCAGGATCTTTCTTCTTCCATTAGAGGACATTTCTCATTATTGACTGTTTTGGAATCAGAGTTTCTTTTCCTCAATGATCCAAAATAGCAAGTGGTATGTATTTGTAGACAACCCTGCAGAGAATATTAAAAAAGGCAAGAAGATGATCCTTTCTCTTACTTCTTTGTGATCCAAGAAATTAACGTGCCATTAGACAGTTATACAGTGTGTAAACACAGATCTTCCACTTAGTAACAACTATGAGATGTACTTATTTTCACCTTAATTACCTAATTCTTTAACAAAATCTCATTTTAATATACTAATTTCTGAAATAATTATTAGATTCAGTAAATTATGATACTCATTCATCTTGAAGGAAGTTTAATATGATTATAGACTAAGAAGAAAATATTCCAATTATAAGATTATTGGGAAACCAAGTTAAATGAATTCATGTAACTAAAACCTGACTACAACTATGCCAAAAACTTCATTAATACTACTCATTTATATTAACATAAATTTAAAAATCTCATTGTTTTATTTAGAATTTTGTTTACCCATCACAATAGAATTTAATTCCACCAATATCAATCCCTATTAAGCATTGAAAAGTATCTCAAAATTCAAAAATATCTCAATATTACACTAGAAGGTATAATATTTTAAAATGAATTATAGTGCTATAGAAAACTAGTAGTTAAATATATACAGAAGAGATATTATTTTACTGAACAACATGAAGCAAACCTACAATCAGGACCAGTTTAAGTTTTTTTCTTTTTAATAGCAAAGCAATCTGAATTATATACGCCTCTGTAATGCATATTTTTATGTCAGAACTGCTTCAATACTTGTAGTAACACATATCCATGGAAAGATCATTGAAAAACATTATGATTAATTTTAATGGTAGAAAAAAAGATTTTAAATTATTATGTGTAATTCTGTGGATATTTTCAGAATTAAAGTTGATGCAAGTAAGACTTTTACAAAGGCTATCAGTAAATATATTTATGTATGTTAAAATAAAATACCAGGAGTGAGGCCAGGCACGGTGGTTCATGCCTGTAATCCTAGCATGTGGGAGACTGAGGCAGGTGGAATGCCTGAGCTCACAGGTCTGAGACCAGCCTGAGCCAGAGCAAGATCTTGTCTCTAAAAATGGGTGGGCATTATGATGGACACCTGTAGTCCCAGATACTCAGGAGGCTAAGGCAAGGGAATCACTTGAGCCAGAGTTTGAGGTTGCTGTAAGCTATGAAGCCACAGCACACTACCGAGGGTGTCAAAGTGAGACTCTATCTCAAAAAAACAAAACAAAACAAAACAAAAAACTAGGAGTGATATGCAGTTGGGGGCATTTGAGAGTATTAAACATATTGGCCAATAATCAATGCAACATCTTTCTATAAATAGATATTGTCAATAGAAAGTTAAAAATATTAGAATTAGATATTTATGTTTATTTTTTTCCTATGACAATCAGCTGCGATTTGGTGGCCATACTGCGAGGAAACTTTACAAACCATCTTATTTTAAAAATCTTTTTTTTATTTTTTATTTTATTTTATTTTATTTGCAGTTTTGGCCAGGGCTGGGCTTGAACCCACCACCCTGGTATATGGGGTGGGTGCCCTCCTCCTTGAGCCACAGGCGCCACCCTACAAACCATATTTAATAAAAATTGTGTTGCACTGATTTAATTTAAACTACACTAATACACATATTCATATCCATCAGTGGGAAGATTATCCATATTCATTTAAATTCATACACACTGAGGAAATTCTACATTCTGTTAGACTGGAAATAGAGCAGGGGGAAGATCAATACATACCGTATTTTCAGTACTTTTAGTGAATGAAATCTCTAGACACTAAAGCCACGTCGTCAGTGATGAAGGCTGCTTTTCCTCAGTGCCATTTGACAGATGTGTTTGGCTACGTGATGCCTAGATTTGTTATTAAACTTGGACTATACAGATAATAAAATAGCATAAACTTTTAAAGTCAAGCTTTCTGTACTTCCAATCAACTACTCCATTAGATGGAGTAAATGCATCTTCCATTTGGATCAATTTTCTATTAATTACAATGTGCTATATTCATAAATAAAAGAAAATTTGTGAATATAGCACAGTACTTTTTTCTATTATAATATGTCCTACAATTGGAGAAGGTAGTTTATAATAATAGTCTATAAATGATAGCTTAAAAATAAGTTACAGTTTGTGGACAGTAATTTTTCTAATCTACATATATATCAGAAGAGTAAATGCATGACTTTAGAAACTCAGGAATAATAAATATATCTAAAAATTGATATGCTCTAAAACAAAAATTCTTATGGTATACAAGGCAAAATATATTTATTATTAACAAAACCCTTCTTCATAAAACTACTGAAATTGTAACCTCGTCTTAAGACAATATTATCTTTTCACAACGCACCCTTCTACAACACAAGAAATGAACTAAGCAACTACCTCCTTGCCTTCTATTGCTGTACTGATTTTACTTTGGGCCTTTCTTAGATTATGATAACCTACATAAAGACAGTTATGTTCCCGACAAAACATAAAATTCTAATCATATCATTATTCTTTTACTGGAAACAAACAAACAAACAACAGCAACAAAACGCAGTGTCTTGAAACAACTTCTGAAGGAAACTTCTCTCACAGTAAAAACAAAGTTTAACTCTGGCTACCCATGCTCATTCAGATCTACCAAGGGCCTGCACTATTAATGGCATCTCCTTGGCAAAATCCACAGATGCTCCAGATAGACAGATAATGGGCTCATCTTTATAATAGTATAAGATGAAAAGACTTACTTCACTCGTTCCTAAACACGTTTCTGATTATCAGTGAGTACAGTAAACAATTTTCAGTAAATAAAATTATTTCACATGTTAACATATATCTTCATATATATCTTTTATTTATTACTAATTTTATACAGCAATAGCTGCTAGAAATTTCTTACAAAGTTTCTTTGGCCTCCAGCCAATCTACCAAAAATTTAATTATCTGTTATTAACCCCCTGTTAAGCTAATTAGGAAAACATATTTAAAAACTCTATAGTGAATTTTATTTTTTTGAAAAGCATATTTCTTTGAATGAAGTACACCAGGCTTTTGAAGTTAACATAAATTTATTTTATATCATTTGTCAATGTGGAACTTTTAGTGTATTTCCAACAATAAGTTCATGCCTTTAGAAGTGATCTACACAAGTTTTAACGAACAATAGAAACTATTACATGAAATCATAACCATAAAAGTGCATTTATTTCTTTCTACAGATACTTATTGATTGTCTTCTATATACCTGAAATTATGAGATTAGAGCTATGGAAACAAAAATGAATGAAATACAGTGTTTTGTTTTGTTTTTTTCTCGTGAGACTTAACATTGTCATAGGTGAGGGAAAAACAAAATTATACGAATTAATTAGTAAATTTATTTTATTATGCCAAAGTATATTTAAACTATTTGAGAAAACAATTTAACAATAATTGGATAAATGAGACATATCAGCATGCAGGTAACAGGGAGTGCCATAATCTTGGTGTCGATTATTGGTAGATTTCACCAGTAAGATGTGGCAGGGCTTATAGGAAAATATGACCCACCAGTCAAATGCAGCAATCTAAAGGCACATGCAGTAACACAGATATAGCATAATAGTACATGGACTCAAACAAAATTGGAACACAATTAAAGTTATAGTGCAATACCATTATGTATTTATGTAAATTTAAATACATATTTAATCAAAACCATATTTCATAAGTCCTAATAAAATACCTATCCTAGCTACATGTACCAAACACTAGAACAGTGTCCCTGAAGAATCAAATAAGGAAATGATAGCAGAGAACCAGAAAGAACAGGAAACAGTGAAATAGAAATAATAAACAATGAAACAAGAGAAGGGATTAGTACCCAAGATTTCTAATAGTATTCCATTGATTGGAAAATGTTTCTAGCTAAACTCTGTGTCTGAGATCTACAAAAAGTACAAAGATCTAAATCATATAACTACATAATCAGTTTGCTAAAAGTAATTCAAAGGCCTGACCAACAATGTCGTTTGTATTCAGGAAGTAGATGTAAACTGTTGATGGGCTACTTACTGGTTTTCTTCCTTTGAGGTGGCAAAGATGATAAAAATTTGCTAATATTCTGTTTTAATAAAGATGTAGGAAAATAGAAATTCTGTAATATGTTGGAAAAAGTATAAAACCATGCAATATTCTTTATTTATTTATTTATTTAAGTCAAATACACATAGATCATGAATACATTCATGCATATGTGGGGTACAATGTGCTGATTTTGATTTTTTTTTTTATACAATCTGACCTGGTTACATTAAACTAATCAACACAGCTTTCGCCTCATTTACTTGATTATTGTGCTAAAACATCTATGTTCTACACTTCACAATATTCTTGAGGGCAAAAATTTTAAAGGAACATACTCTATAACCTAGCTATTTAAGTTCTAGAAATATATTGTAAAACTAAGCATACAAGTACGATTCTAAAGATAACTGCTGCATTTCTGCTTCTGGTATAGCAATATTATTCCATATATACTGAGTTTCCTGCTAATAACAGTTAAAAATTCTGGATAAAATTGAGATTTTATTTTTTAAAGGCAACTTCCTGAGAATTTTTTAGAATAAACATAAAAAGGAAGATTTTTGAGGGGAGTCAAAAACTTGAGTCAGTGAGTGCCAGTGTGTTTTCTGTATTTCCTTTTGAATGGATTTCCCCATAAGGCAAGCGAAGTCATAAAGGAACATGGAAAGTCCAGACTATAGTAGAAACCCTGATACCTTTTTCTGTGTAGGAAATAAAGTGAGAAATCTTGGTGAAGTAAATACCCAGAGAAGAGACTACCCAAATTTTATGTACAAACACCAAGTGCATGCATGTAACTTCACACTGCACTGAGAGTTTAACAGGATTAACACCCAGTAGGTGGGATAGGGTTTAAAGTGTGAATAAAACACACTAATATATATATACACACTATAGTAAAAGTATAGTAAAACGTATAGTAAATCATACCATTTTATTTAAAATATTTGTAAAAATCTCTCCTGCTAGAAATGTATCACATTTCTTAAGCCTAAGTCCTTCCAGGGAATGAATAGAAAATATGCTGCTTTGGTGGAGAATCCATGAACTCAGACAAACAACCACAACCACAACAATAACAACAAAAACAGTTTAAATCCTTATTAAAGGCGTGAAACTATATTGCATACTCTACAGGGATACTAGATGTGTAAGTAATTAAATAGCTGCTCTTTTCATATCATTTTTAGGCTAGAGCTACTATCTATGCATAGTCAATCCATTGATTCTCTATGAAGTTTTATTTTTCTTTGTGCATCACCTTGCATGTGGTCAAATATGATTACTTTAGCTTCTACACTTTGTCTCCTGTTCCATGTATTAAGTATCTAAATACAATTCTCTGAGACAGAATCAGATTGCTCCCTCTTGCCTAAGACCGAGCTGTTCCTGATTAATGTGTCTACATTGATCCGAGTAGATATATCCAAAGAAGAGGTCGTATGGTATAATCACTGTGGAGGAACATTTACCCAGAAGAAATGGTTTGGACTAACCAGGAACTACGAGCCCTTCATCATTCATCTGAGTAAGATATTTAGTAGAACATTTAATACTCAAAAGGAAAACGGGTGAAATTACCCCTGTTACAAAAATGAGGCAGGCACAGTAGAATTCTGAAAGAGTTCATTTGAGCAAACCATGATTCATGAATCAGGCTGCTCCAAACCCGAAGTGCTTTGGAAGCTCCCCTAAAAACACCACTGTGAGGCTTTTACAGGATGAACATAGAAGGAAAGCAAACAGCCTATCTGATTGATTAATGTTACACAGTTGCCTACTAGAAAGTTCCTAGTTATGTAATTATAAATCAGTTAGATGTTGCTGATTGGTTGAACTTAAGTTCTGTGTCTGTGTTTGTGTGTGTGTGTTTAATAATAGGCATGAGCAAGAAATAGTTCCAGTTAAGTTTCCTTTATGTTTGCAAATCAAACAAAGTTTAGGTCAGTTACAAGGCCCAACTGGATTTGTTCGTTTGCCTAGGAATTATTCAGGCTTGGTTTCCCCTTTAGTTTACTTTAACACTATTTATGGTTTCATTTATCATTTTTTACCTATAATTGAATTCATGTTATTGCTGCTTAATAGCCACTCCTTTATTCAGAGACTGAAAGACTTCCTTCACTAATTTCTCCCTTTGAAATTTGTCAGCTACTTCTCAGCATTGGTGTTGAGTACAGTCATCACTCAGTACCTGTGAAGGGTTGGTTCCATGACCTCAAGTTACCGAAATCTGGAATTCTGTAGCTCCTTGTATAAGATGGCACAGTATTTGCACATAGTCTATGCACACCCATACTCTTGCATACTTTAAATCATATCTAGATAACACAATATCCCATGAAATATGAATGCTATGTAAATAGTGGTTACACTATATTGACTATTTAATTTTCACTATGATTATTGTTATATTGTTTTCTTTCAACTATTTTCTGTCTGTGCTTAGTTGACTCTGCGGATTCCGAACCCTCAGATTCAGACAGCCAACTGTATTGGTCAAAGCTTTTCTTCCTGATCTCATCTCAGGTATTTTACCACCTATCCTTAGTGGTTTTATTTTTCAAATATGTATTCACCCCAACTGCTAATGCTTGTAAAGTTATAAGTATTTCAGACAATTGAAAGGAGAGAGATCTTATACTATCAAATTCTAGTAAATTTGATTATAAGCAACCAAGAGTGTCACGAGCTGTAGATCTGAAAGCAATTATTTTATCAGGTATTTTACTGTGTCTAATTCAATGCAGTGTATCATGCTACCTAAATCTTGCCAAACAACATGAAAACTCTACTTGGGACAGAACATGGGTATGATTGACAGTTAAGTTCCTAATATGGCTAAGCAAACATCAGATTTTGCCACGACTGCCTGTCCAGGTGGATTGAGCACAAACTCTGAGTTGTATTTAATTGAATTTGCAATGTTGTTTGAAAATGTAAGCAAAAAATTAATCAATAAATAAGGATTTGGGAAAATGAAGGCATGAAACTCTAAGCATTCTAGAAGGAAATGTTGAAAAAAACACTTATAGACATCAGCCTAGGCAAAGAATTTATGAAAGCGACCACAAAGACAATCACAGCAACAACAAAAGTTAACAAATGGGACCTGATTAAATTAAAACCTTCTGCACAGCCAAAGAAACAATCAACAGAGTAAATAGACAATGAAAATGTTAGCGTGCTATTCATCTGATAAAGAACTGAAGCAAATCAGCAAGAAAAAAACATTAAAAAGTGGGCAAAGACATAAAGAGAGGATTTTCAAAAGAAACCAATCAAAAAGCACCTGAATGCCCATACAAACAAAAGTACAAGTGTATTCAAATGTGGGGGGAGGGGAGAAGGGAAAAGTGAAAGGGAGGAGGGAGGAGGTTAGGTAAGCTCTCACCTAATGGGCACAGTGTAAGAGTATACAGCACACTGCTTGGATAAAGGGCTCAACTACAACTTGAACTTTACCTTAGAAGCACAAGCCATGTAACCTAATCACTTGTACCCTCATATTACTCTAAATTAAAAAAGAAAATAGATTAGTGATTAAAAACATGCTCAAGATCTCTACTCATCAGTGATATTAAGATCAAAATCACAGCGAGGTATCATCTAACTCCAGTGAGAATGCATTTATCAAAAATTAAGGAAAAAAATAACAGATAATGGCATGGGTGTAGAAAGAAAAGAATACTAATACACTGTTGGTGGGGCTTTCAACTAGTACATCTATCGAAAGTCAATTATGAAGATACCTCAAAGAACTAAAGGTAGATCTGTCATTTTATCCCCCATTCCATTGTGTATTTACCCAAATGTAAAAACATTATTGTATGGAGAAGATGCATGCACTCCAATGTCGACTGCAGCACAATTGGCAGTCATAAGGATGTGGAGTCAACCAAAATGCCAATCCATACATGAGTGGATTCATAAAATATGGTAGATGCATACCACGGAGAACTACTTAGCCATAACCAATGGTGAAATAACAATGTCTTTTTAACAACCTGGATGTACCTAAAGACCATTCTTCTAAATGAAGTATCACAAGAATGGAGATACAACCATCTCAGGTACTCACTATTAAATTGGAACCTGTGGATCAACACGCAAGTGGACATTTGGTAGTAAAATTCAACAGAAAGCAAGCAGGTGAGAGGCGGGACAGAAGGGGTAAATTCACATCTAATGAGTACCATGCACACTGTTCGGGGAATGGGCACACTTACAACTTTGACTCAAAGTGTACAGAATTACTTCATGTAGCCAAAATATTTGTTCCCCCATGGTAGTAGGAAATAAAAATAATAAATTATTTTAATAGAACAGTAAATGTGTAACACTACAAAGAAATTCCAGAACTATATTATTTTTGCTTGTTTTGCAACACTATATTCACATATTTTCTGTACTTATTTTGATCAGGTATTTTATAATTTATTCCAGTCTTCCACGTGACAGAAAGCCTATTAACAAAAAATTTTATATTTATTCAGACATACATTTTTGACACATTTTAAAGGCTTAAAAGAAGCATATTTCTAATGGTTTAGGGCTCATGCTGTGGTCCCGAGACGAGCAAGATTAATCTCATTTGGGAACCAAAGAATCAGTAACTCAAGGGACTATACCCATTAATGTATTTTTAAAAATACTCAGGTGATTCTGGTGGAAGCTCTGAAAGAAACTTAGATTAATTTGATATATTTGCATGGTGTTTCAATAAAATACTCAGTTTTGCATGCAAAGGACATTACTAAATTTTGCAATACAAAAATAAATCAAAAAATATAAACTCATTTTGATTACTATATCTTCTCAACATAATCGCCATGATGTTCTGTCCCCTTTTGCATTCTTGTAAACTATTTTTAAAACACTCTTTGCACTCATTTTCTTCAAGTGCTATAAGCTCACTTCTTAGCATGGTCAGCTTTTCAGGGCTGGAGAAGCTTCCTCCACACATAGAAGCTTTTGTGCAGGGAGCAGGAAATCATCACATGGGACCAGGTCAGGAGTATAGGGAAGAGGAGTCATAAGTTTAACCTCTGTGGACCCCAGGAACTGAATGGTGATGTTGGCTATGTGGATGAACACATTGTCCTGGGGAAGACAGTCCCCTGACAGCCAGCCCTCGCCTGCTGCTCTTGAAATTTCCTGAAAACTTTTGGTACATAGTGTTGTGTGCCACTGAGCCCTAACAATCCTTTTTTTCTTCCAGAGGAACAGTTGCAACATGACCACTACTGGAGAAGAAAATTGCCACCATTTTCTTTCCAACATTTTGAGGTTGCTACATTTTTGTTGGTGGATTTTCATAGACAACAAAAAATTCACACTGTCAACCAATGTTTGTTCTCTGGATCAAACTAGTTAATCCAGGTTTGGTCACCAGTAATGAGTCAGACACAGGTCCAGACCTGCCTCTGTTGTACTTGACCAGTACTTCTTAACACTTTTTTTTTTGAGACGGACCCTGAAGCTATCCCCCTGGGTAGAGTGCCATGGCATCACAACTCATAGCAACCTCCAACTCCTGGGCTCAAGCGAGTCTCCTGCCTCCACCTCCCAAGTAGCTGGAACCACAGGAGCCCACCACAACGCCCGGCCATTTTTTGGT
>CAUYQV010138313.1:0-75654 GCA_963574575.1 Galagoides demidoff
TGGTCCCAGCTACTTGGGAGGCTGAGGCGGGAGACTCGCTTGAGCCCAGGAGTTGGAGGTTGCTATGAGCTGTGATGCCATGGCACTCTACCCAGGAGGATAGCTTGAAGCTCCGTCTCAAAAAAAAAAAAAAAAAAAAAATTTATGTGAGGCTAGGGAATTTTTAATAGCCTTATATACATGCTAAATTAATACATTTATTTAAAAAGTACTTCATACATGATAGAATTTAGCATCTTCCCAAAACGTACTATATAAGTTGAAGAGGAAACTCAGTTTCCATTGACTAGAACATACACTTTTGTATTATTTTCAGCAAGGGACAGTGAGTTTGGTGGTTTTATGAGTTCCAGAGTGAGTGAAGAAATCTTGGGTATTATCAAGCCCAACAGATGGAGGTCTAGAAAATTTCTCATATAAAAAGATCTAAAATCATGTGGTCAGTGAAAAATATATATAATCTTAGAAAGTTCTGAGTTACACATAACTTTTAAAAAATGCTTTTGTTCCCTGAAGCAAGTTTTTTTTTTTTGAGACAGAGCCTCAGCTGTCCCCCTGGGTAGAGTGCCATGGCATCACAGCTCATAGCAACCTCCAACTCCTGGGCTCAAGCGAGTCTCCTACCTCAGCCCCCCAAGTAGCTGGGACCACAGGCGCCCGCCACAACGCCCAGCCATTTTTTGGTTGCAGCCATCATCATTGTTTGGCGGCCCAGGCTGGATTTGAACCCGCCGACTTAGGTGTATGTGGCTGGCACCTTAGCCACTTGAGCCACAGGCGCCGAGCCAAGCAAGTTTTTCTGATTCTAGTGCTAAAGAATCCAGGGTTACACACATGGCTGGTGCATGACATTAGAATGAGCAGATGGTCAAAATCCTTCCTACCTGTGCTTCTTTCTTGATTTAAGTACAGCTAGTTCTGGATTTTTCACTGGGCCGAGATAAGCAAACTGGTATTTCAAGGTGGATTCCCTTTTCCTCAGTCACTATATCTCAGTGGACCTGAGTCTCCCTCTGCCCTGTTCTGATGGACTGAGACATTTGCAAGGTATATACCTGGTTCCCTTTCTTGCCTAGGTCGGTTTCCAAAAAGTATCCTTGGGCCACACCTCAGACTGAAGTGGGCTGCTTATGATTGAAAGGCAGGATAAGTAGACCTCATGGTAAGGATCAGATGCAGTCTTGAAAAGTCTGTATGTAAGATGAAATTTGGTTAATCAGATCACACTTTCCTATGGACAAATAGCAATACCATGAAGAATGTTTTTATTAGTATTATCAGTATGTGAGGTTACTTTTTTTTTTTTTTAAAGTTCAGGTTTGTATGGGCAGAGGGAAGCAGAGAAGAGTCTTATTATAGACATGTCAACTGACCATTAGAGGTGGGAATGTCTTCTAATAAAAAACTAGGGAGAGAGAATTAGAAAAATAGACAAAACCCACAAAGGTTTTAAGCCAACATTTAATGGCTTAACCCTCCCCTTTTCCTGGATGCCATTCATTTCCTAGTGTCGTGTAACGAACTACTCTAGTAGCTGGGTAAAAAGAAGCTGGTTCTATAGTTTGTGGTCAAATGAATTTGGTATCATAAATTCACTTTAAATAGACCTGTACTACGTATGTGCTCTTTGGTGCATTAATTTGCAATTGACTTTGACCTCCTGTCCCTGTTTTTAAATACATTTTTGTTTTAGATTCACAGAAAGATTGTAAAGGCCAGGTGTGGTGGCTCACACCTATAATCCTAGCATTCTCAAAGGCCCAAGCCAGTGAATTGCTTGAGCTCAGGAGTTCAAGATAACCCCGAGCAAGAGCCAGACCCCATCTCTACTAAAAACAGAACAACTAGCCCAGTGTAATGACGCACGCCTCTAGTCCCAGCTACTTGGGAGGCTGAGGCAAGAGAATCGCTTGAGCCCAAGAGTTTGATGTTGCTATGAGCTGTGACACTGTTTCACTCTACTGAGGGCAATGTAGTGGGACTCTGCCTTGAGGGAAAAAAAAAAGATTATAAAGATAGTACAGAGTTTTTGTGTATCCTTCACTTAGTTTCCACTATGTGCCACCATTTTATAGCTCAGTTTTTGATAGTTTTTACAGTGGCACACACTATTAAATTGTGTAAGAAAATGACTTTCCATTGTGCTAAGGGATAACTCCTTCACGTTTCAGATATACTTGAGACTGCAGGCTCGGCACCTGTGGCTCAAGTGGCTCTAGCCACATATACCTGAGTTCAAATCCAGCCTGGGCCCACCAAACAACAATGATGGCTGCAACCAAAAATAGCTGTGCGTTGTGGTGGGCACCTGTAGTCCCAGCTACTTGGGAGGCCGAGACAGGAGAATTGCTTGAGCCCAGGAGTTGGAGGTTGCTGTGAGCTGTGATGCCATGGCACTCTACCCAGGGTGACAGCTTGAGGCTCTGTCTCAAAAAAAAAAAAAAAAAGAAAAAGAGACTGCATATAAATTGTGGGACTCACTCTTGGAACCAAATTACTGAATAGAATTCCTTTTTGTTTTCTTTCTTTTGAGACAAAATCTCATTGTTCTGGGTAGATTGCTTTGGTGTCATAGCTCACAGCAACTTCAAACTCTTGGGCTCAGGCAATCCTTTTGCCTCTGCTTACTGAGTAGCTGGGAATACAAGCATCTGTCACAAAACCCAGCTAGTTTTTCTGTGTTAAGTAGAGATGGAATCTTGCGCTTAGTCAGGCTAGTCTTGAACTTCTGAACACAAGCAATTCATCTGCCTCGGCCTCTGAGAGTATTAGGATTATGGGTGTGAGCCCCTATGCTGGCTGAATAGAATTCTGAAATGTTTGAGAAGAAGGTTTCTCCCATCCCCCTTTAATAAAGAAAAAAAAAACCATAATCACAAAGGACCGTCCCAATTCCTTATTCATCTGAGGGCTCTAAATGAGTTTCGGGATTTCTTAATGTTTTTCCTTTGTTTCTGGAATTTCTTTCCTTTATTTAGTAACAAGTACATTTTGCCCTGTTTGCTTGCTCTAAGTTGGTTGGAATTTTGCACAAGTTGGGACAACAGTTGTAGTCATATTTATATCTCAGCAGTGAAAGAAATGTGCCCCATTTCCTGTATAAGTGGACAAAAGAGGCTGGTTGCATTCATGGGGATGAGGGGGGGAGGCTGTGCTGGTTTTGATAGGTGGATAGTTCCGGCACATTGTCTGGGCCTGCCCGGAGGAGCCTGTGTCATCGTCTGGGAGTGGTTCCCAGGGAGGGCTGGGTTCCTCTCCCACGTACAGCTAGTGCTGACTTGCTGGGGAGCCTTGCTTGCAGGGAGGGACCCCAAATAGGTAGAAAAAGAAAGTGCTTCCCTGTGGTGAGATGAGGTCAGGCGCTGTGGGAAAGGTTCCCACATTCTTATGTTCCTATCCCATCTGTGTATAATACAACCATTGTTTAAGCTTTACTTTTTCAATAGTTAAATTCTTTCTTTAAAACACACAGAGACACACACACATAAGAGAAAATCCAGCTGATCAGACAGGCATCAAACAGATAAAACCAGGCGTAGGCCAGCCCTGGCTGAAGGACTGGGTGAACAGCTCCAGCTTCTTCTGGCACATTCATGAGGACTTCTCACAGATACTAGGCAATAATTTGATATGCTTCACATCTGTCTTAAACCAGATTGCAGTAGGCTGTGCTGTGGAATGATGTATCTTGGCAAATTTAAAAGACTTTTATTATGCTTTGTCCTTTTGTGGATTCACTTACAAATTAAACTCCTGCCTCCTCTTTCTTTACAACACAGACAATGAAAATGCCAACCATCTGCAAAGTTTTTCTTCCATCATTACTGTTACTTTAAGGTTTTTGCCACCCGTTTTTCAGAAAAGTGCCTCCTTTGAAGTGCACATTGAGGGAGCCATGTTATGGGAAAAAATGTGTATGCCAGGAACATCTTGAAAGGAGAAGGGGTCTGTACTTCAATTTCCCGGCACTTTCTTCACAACATGATTTTTCTATTACACCATTAGTATCTTTTACTGGAATTGCAGAAACTGCTTTTGTAGAGTAAGCTTTTCTTTCCTCTCTCATCTTTTCCTTCAGCTAGACTTGCGAGTGAAATTTTCATGCTCTTTGCCTGACACCGTGAAGTCTTCCTGTCAAGTGGGACTTGTGGGGACTGGGCATGAAGGACCACTGTGGGATGAAGTGACGATGTGTATGAGCTGAAATAGCTCTTTGTCATTGTCATTGCCAGAAGTGTGTTTTTATTTTTTATTTATTTTTATTTTTTTGAGACGGAACCTCAAGCTATCCCCCTGGGTAGAGTGCCATGGCATCACAGCTCATAGCAACCTCCAACTCCTGGGCTCAAGCGAGTCTCCTGCCTCCGCCTCCCAAGTAGCTGGGACCACAGGTGCCAGCCACAACACCGGGCCATTTTTTTGGTTGCAGCCATCATCGTTGTTTGGCGGGCCCGGGCTGGGGATTCGAACCCACCACCTTAGGTGTACGTGGCTGGCGCCTTAGCCCATTGAGCCACAGGCGCCGAGCCAGAAGTGTGTTTTTACAACTCCATAGGAATATTTCCGGGTCTGGAGGTGGTGATGCTTGGGGAAACTGGCTGTAAAGGACTTTATTGGGCTAATTGATAAACTTTGAAAAAGTTCTGTAGATTACAAATTAGTATTACATCTTGATTTTGTATCAAGTATTATATTCTTGATTTCGATAATTGTACTGTGGTTATATTAACATGTACTTATAATCAATGTCTTTATTCTTAGGGAACTACATGCTGCACTCTTTGGGGATAAGAGGACATGATTATTCTCATGGTTCAAACAAAAAAGAATACATATACACACATGCCGAAATAAATACATACACACATGTGGAGGGGAAGGGAGGGGATAAAGGAAACATAGCAAAATGTTGACCATTGGAAAATCTTGGCGAAGGGTCTCACAGAAGTGTTTTTGTCGCCTTTTTGCAACTTTTCTGCAAGTTTGAAATATTTCAGAATGGAAAACACAGTTACTTCACATTTGGTCTCTTTGTGTTTGCCTCTGTAGTCAAACTGGTACAATGTCCAGGCACCAGAATCAGAACACCATCCAGGAGCTCCTGCAGAACTGCTCGGATTGTCTGATGCGAGCGGAGCTGATTGTGCAGCCTGTAAGTGTCTTTCCATTGTTTCTCCCACAGTATCATCCACACCTGATCGTATTCCTGGTTAGCTTGGACTGTCCTAGCCCATAATATCCCTGTTCACTGACCTCTTTCATACACATTGTTTGGAGATTGTATTCTGAACAGAACAGAGAGGGATATGTATCTTAATCTATTTGTAATAGTGGTTTAATAGTGGGAGCCAATGTTCAAACACAGGTTTATTTATTTTTATTAAAACAAAATTTTTTAGAGGATCTCTCTTGCTCTGTCATCTAGGCTTGCTCTGTCATCAAATTCACTGTAGCCTTGAACTCCTAGGATCAAGAGATCCTCCCATCTCAGCCTCACTAGGCTGGGACTATAGGCCTGTGCCACCACACCCAGTTCTTTATTATTTATTTATTTACTTATTTTGAGACAGAGTCTCATTTCGTTGCCATTGATTGAGTGCTGTGGCATCATAGCTTACAGCAACCGCAGACTCTTGGGCTCAATTAATTCTCTTATCTCACCCTCCTGAATAGCTGGGACTATGAGTGCCCACTACAATTCCCAGCTTTTTTTTTTTTTTTTTTTGAGACAGAGTTATACTTTTACTCTTGGTAGAATGCCGTGGCATCATAGCTCACAGGACTCTCCAACTCTTGGTGCCTGGCTATTTTTAGAGACGGAGGGTCTTGCTCTTGTTTAGGCTGGTCTTGAACTTAGGAGCTCAGGGAATCCACCTGCCTCAGCCTCCCAGAGTGATGGGATTACAGGCGTGAGCCACCTTCCCTGACCCACACCCAGCTCTTTAAAAACCTTTGTTTCTGTAGAGACAGGGTTCCACAGTTGTTTTAGGAAAATCCCAGGATGGCATAGAAAATCCTGGCATCTGCCTCATCCTAAAGTACCCCTGTTAAATAGTTCTATATTTGAAACAAATTTTAACCAAGTGAATTTATAGGTTCTGTTTGGAGAATATCTTAATGTTCTCATTTTGTAATTTATATTATGTATAAATAGAATATTATAAATTAAGTCCTGGTTTATTTCATACAATTAAAAAATGTCACTTTAGTCCATGTGCAAAGATATTTGGGGATCAGCAAACTAAGTAGATTCCAGTTCTGCTTATTTCTAGTATCTGATTTGAAACGTATCCCCCCTAAGTTTTCATCATAGTGCCTCAATTCCTTTATATAAGCAAAATAGGAGTCATCAGCGATTTAATATGCAACATTTTTGCATCCCTGCCCTGGACATGGTTTATAGTGACTATGGGCATATTTTAAATGTATTTCCAAAAATTTACATGGCATCATGCTCTCAGTTTATTCTTACTTGTGTGCATCAAGATGCAATAAAAATGTGTCAGGGAAATAGTATCATATTTGCTAACATTTCTTTTTAGAGAAATGAGGCTCATTCGGCTAAAGCTGAATGAAAACAGTAAATGAAAGCTTACTGGAAACTTTCTGTTTAAAAAGAAACAACCACTTTATTTTGAAGTAATTATAGACTCACAAGAAGTTGCAAAAATAGTCCAGAGCAATCTCTGCCTAGCACCGTGCTTCTCTCAGTGGTGACATCTCATATGATACGGTGCATCATCAAAACCAGGACATTGGCCAGGCATGGTGGCTCATGCTTGTAATCTTAGCACTCTGGAGGGATGAGGTGGGGGATTGCTTGAGGCCAGGGGTTTGAGATCAGCATGAGCAAGAGTGAGACTCTGTCTCTACAAAGAATAGAAAAATTAATTGCACATGGTGGTGCATGCCCAGGAGTTTAGGGTTGCAGTGAGGTATGATGTACTCTTCTGAGATTCTGTCTCAAAAAAAAAAGCACACAAACAAAAAACCTGAGGACATTAGCTCCATGCTGTTCAGCCAGGCAGAAGCTTTCTTTTTAAGAAATAAAAAGTTATTTTCTTATAAGATCAGGTAAAAGGTCATATCTGGTATACTGGTACAGTCTCCTTATCATAGTGAAATTCCCATTAGATGAGAGTTGTGTGTGAATTTGAAAAATCTCTTTTAAAATATTGGAATGCCATTCAGCATAGCAAAAGACGGAGACTTTGCAAGAATAGAAAAGCACAAATCCCATGTACTCAGTACTAACCTGAAATTAGATCAAAGGCTCGGCACCTGTAGCTCAGTGGCTAGGGCACCAGCCACATACACCAGAGCTGGCAGGTTCAAATCCAGCCTGGGTCGGCCAAACAACAATGACATCTACAGCCAAAAAATAGCCAGGCATTGTGGCGGGTGCCTATATTCCCAGCTACTTGGGAGGCTGAGGCAAGAGAATTGCTTAAGCCCAGGAGTTGGAGGTTGCTATGAGCTGTGATGCCACGGCACTCTATCCAGGGCAACAGCTTGAGGCTCTGTCTCAAAAAAAAAAAAAAAAAAATTAGATCAAAAACTACAGGCCCACATGAGAGAAAACCACAATTAAATGGAAGAAGATGGGAGTAGGGGAGGGAGTTCCGAAGTTCCCACCCCTCGGGTACAATGCAGGGGTATATGGCACACTTCCTTGGTGAAAGATTCAATTAGAACTCAGACTTTACCTTACACAAGCAAATAATGTGACCTAATTGTATGTACTCTCATATTAACCTGAAATAAAAAAATATTGAAGCAAAGGGAAGATTAGCATTCTGTTAATATGCTTTTAAAAGCCAAGTGAAAGTTTACAAGGTAGTCCACAAATTTTGTCCATGAATCTCTCTCTATTTATCTTCTTACTTCAAATTAATAACATCGCTTCTAGTTAGAAATCTGCATTGAGATGGGGGAGCCGAAACGATTCGTTGTGTTTATGGTAGAAGCTTTTATTTCCATTAATGCATATGAAGCTTTTTTTCCCGGTATTATGTGTTTTCCTTCAAGTGAATCCTTTCTTTTAGGAATTGAAATATGGAGATGGAATACAGCTGTCTCGGAGTAGGGAACTGGATGAGTATTTTGCCCAGGCCAACGATCACATGGAAATTGCTGACAGCTTGATCAGAGAGATGCGGCAGATGGGCCAGCCCTGTGACGCTTATCAGAAAAGGTACTGTCCACAGAGTGCTGATCGGGAGGATACATTACACTGTCTGGCCACCCAGGCCTTCCTGTGAAGGCAGTATAGATGTTCATTTCTAAGGAAGGGCTCACTTACTTGGTATTTTGCATCTTTGTGTATAGAAATTGGCTAGTTCTTTATGAGATGTTAACTGCAGCTTTATTTAGAGGGCAGTAAGGGCCTTTGGTACAGCATTTGGCTTCTTAAGAGTTAAATAGCAAGTTAAGCTTAATTTTAATAAATTAAAAAAATGAGATTCAAAGTTGGAAAAAAATGCTTTAAAGCAGAGATATGTACTCTGCATTTGGTCTGCTGCCTCCCAGGGCCCAGAGTTTTAAGAATATTTTTAAGAAAAGTACCTGCAAACAAAAGGTACTATCAGGTTAGGCATAGGCGATTACACTTTACACAAAGTTTCGGGCTTTGGGACACTTCCCAACGTTTAATGTGTTTTTCTTTTTGGATGTGATCAAGATTTTCTGTTTTTGTATGGGATCAAGATTCAAGCCATGGGATAAAGAAAAAAATCTTCACATACCTGAGACATTTGTGCCCTCTGTATTGACTTAAAGGAGCTTCAGAAAAGGGAAAATTTGCCCAGCACATGTTTTCATAGGCTGTTTTCCTTCAATGGTGTCATTGTTTTTCTTTTCAGACTACTTCAGCTCCAAGAGCAGATGCGAGCCCTTTATAAGGCCATCAGTGTCCCTCGAGTCCGCAGGGCCAGCTCCAAGGGTGGTGGAGGATACACTTGTCAGAGCGGCTCTGGGTGGGATGAGTTCACCAGGCGTGTCACCAGTGACTGTCTGGGGTGGATGAAGCAGCAGAGGGTAAGCAGATTCCAGGTGGAGAATGCCCCAGACCTGTAGAGACCAGGTGCATAGAGCACAAAAGGGTTAGCCCTGTGTTCTGTTCAGAGGGCGGTTCAGATGCTCCTCAGATGGCAGCAACAACTTGAGTCTCCCTCCTATGCAACTTGAAAGTGGTCTTCTAGTTTGAAATAAGTGAAATTTCTAGGTAGTTTTTTGTTTCTGTGTAGCCGTGGGAATTAGCCTCATTGCCATATAGTTACACTTTATCACACAGGTTATATTGAAGAGGTATAATTTAATTAGTAGAAGTTGTTTTTTGAATATCCAGCTTTTCCTATTCACAATAGAAAATCCATTGTGGGAGTTTATGTGTTAAATAAGTTCATTGTTCTACTCCAGTGGCAACTGACCTCATCAGTATTACTGATAAGTAATGGAAAAACAAAAAAGCACAGAAGTTGTGGCGGTTCATTTAAAATCTAACAAACTGGAGGAGGGGACACAGTAAAACTGGATATTCTGGTTTGGGCTCTCTGGTCACTTACCTTCTACTTCTGAAGTGTCAGTTGTGCAACCAGCATGTCCCTGGTGTGGGAGTGAAGTAAAATAATGGCAGAAGTATGTGCTGATCCTTTCCCTAGCACCGGAGTTTCTACAAAGCATTTTTCAATGCTAATTATTGTTTTGTTGTTTTATGTAGCAATTATGCTCCATAATGAACAGGTGGCAGTAGAAATATGCCATAATCACATAGATGGAAGTTTTATAATGAAAACCTACTAATGAACCGTCGTTCCCTTGAGAAGGTGGATATGTTAGAGGGATAAGTGGTGGAGAGATTGACTGTTACCCAGTGTGGTTGTGGTTGTGAGAAAGGTTCACTTGCTTAGTCGTTGGCAGTGGTCCTAAATGTCTCAACTACTTCCAGACTGTGAGGTGTGTTCTTGCCTAGGTGGGGAGGAATTTTGCAATGTTTGCTCATTCACTCGCTCGTTCTTTGAACTTTTTCTCCCACTTAACGAAAAAGGCTGTAAATACAGAGGGTGGGACTTACAGAGGGGAAAGGTCAGTTAGAACCCCAGAAACCTAAATACAAACCTATTTGTGTGTTTTCAAATTTCCCTTCTAAACCTGTGAACACACATTGTTTGAGGATTTTATGAATATTGGCATTGTGAAGGCTCAAAAATTGTTTTCCATAGTTCTAAAAACGAGTATTACTGAAGAAAACAAGATATATACACCCAAATGCCAAATTTCAATCTAGATCAGTGTGCGATTAATTGCTCTGTGAGAGCTGCAGTAAAATCTTGTTGGGGTGGGAGAGAGATGGTTCTCCAGCCCCTGTGGAGTGGAGCAGTCGAAGTGGAGGACCTGACAGACTTCATAGGGTTTGTACTACACTTTCATCATCCGTTATGATAGGTGGAATATCCTTGGGACCAAATTAGTTATGGGACATCATATTCCCTGAAGTTTCCTTGGTCAGTATGATAGTTATATCTAATAAAATAGTCCATAATTGGTCATTTTCTATGTTCATATTGAGCATAGCTTTTTAAAGAATACTTTGTAGCAAAGGCCCAATGTTTTTAAAGTTTGGAAAGAGGCATTGTTACTTGAACTAAGTTTTATGTCATTTTCTAACAGAAGTAATCGATGTGCCGTGGTTTGCAGGCAGGCAGTGGCCCTCACGGTCTCAGACAAACTAAAAGCTGTTAGGTTGCTTCCTGCAGCTTTGCTCTGGGATTTGCTTGGGCTCCTTTTCTCTTACCCCTCTTCCCCCATTTATGGCCTGCATTCTTTACCTCCCTCCCTGGAGACCAGGGCCTGCTGATAAGGGCGCTGCTGCCCAGCAGCACAGTCGGGAGGCTGACACACATCTCTTCTGCCAGGATTTGTTTTGTCTCCCTGACTTGTGTTTGCTGATGGAGAAGTCAGATACTATACACCTGGCTGGTAATGAGAGGCGTGACTGCAGCCTGGTCATCTTGCTCACTTCCCAGGGCGCACAACTGGCAGTTTCTCTTTTAAATTTGAGACAGCTACCAGAAAAGGAGGGCCAAAGTCCCGGGTAACCATCGGTTATCTGACTCCAAAATGGCTCTGTTTTCTGGAGCCTTGCCAGGTGTCTTAGAACATGGATGTGGCTTGGAACAATGTGTATTATGTTCTTGTTGCAACCCCAGCTGGAATGTTTGTCTTTGGCATGTCCAAGAGATGACACAGGTGATTTGGAAATTTACATGTACTCATGCAAAACAGGATGAGGTAATAGATTTGCTCCAGAGTGAAATTTGGGGAATGATATGTTTGATTCTTACTATGGGGCCTTCTTACATCTGAGACGCAAATAAATTTAGTCAGATTTAATTTTTAAAAAAGCTAATATAAATTCACAATTTTAATACTGCAAACATTAATTAAGACCTTGAGTATGTGTCATAGTAACTTCCCTTTAAAATGGGTCATAGAGGATGTCGTATCCAGAAAGGGAAATGCTGGATTTAAAAGACCCAAAAATTACATTTATCAAAACAGTGGAAAGAAATAAACAATGAGAGATAATTTCAGGTTAGCTATTTGGCTTGGGAAGCAGTGCATGGTTGTGCTTAATGATTTTTGATGCACATTTTAAAATGATTGAATACAGAAAAGTCTGTGCATACTTTCTTAAATCTTTACATACATGCGTGCACACATGTTTATATGTATACTTGCTTGCACATACACACATAGGTTTTTTTTTTTTTCTTTAGAAGATAATGATCTCAGGTTAGTCCCTTGGTGCTTTGACCCCTGATGTTTACATAGATGAATCAGATGCAAAGTCATGAAAATGAAGGATGCCTCCTTCTCCCTTTCTCTCTGCAGGCACAGATGGACATGGTGGCCTGGGGTGTGGACCTCACCTCAGTGGAGCAGCACATCAACAGCCACAGGGGCATCCACAATGCCATTGGAGACTATCGCTGGCAACTGGACAAAATCAAAGCTGACCTGGTACTTTCCAGTGTTTCATCTTAGAGTCTTAAAAAGCATACTGAGGGAATGTGTGATTACAATTTAGTTACATTTAGATCCTAGGCAATTTGGTCTGACACATTAGGCTACTATTTCTTCCCCAAGAGATTGGAAATTTTTTAAAATTCCATTTTATAAATGGGTAAATGGAATTGGATGGCTCTCCAAAGGACTGGTTAGGAGTTAAACAGAAGGCCAAGGGTGTACACACACTCATTTGTTTGCAGTTTATAAATAAATATCTTTGGAGGTAGTAGTTTCTTTTTGCAGAAAGCAGAGAGTATCTTCTGATAGAGAAAATGGGACACAATCCCATGAATCCTTTCCTAGGTTGTAATTAAAATGTGTTTCTACTGAAATAGATCATGTCTCATCCTGATACCCCTAGTGTGCTGACAAAAGTCAGACTCAAAGCTGGATTGAGAATTGTAGCATAAAGTATTAACCTCATCTTAAGTGCTTGGTTTCACCCCAGTGCCCTAACACTTTTAAATCCCTAACGTTTTTTACTTGAACCAAAGCTACTCACTCTTCTTCTTCTGGCATTTTTTTGGTGGAGCCGTCCACCTGAGTATCTGATCAACTTTCCTCCTGATTTCTCTAACATTTAGTGAATCCTAAATCATATTTTCAAACTTTAGGAAAATGTTGTAACAAGTGAATCTTTCAGTGACTATGTTCAGACCTTTCTGTTGTGGAGCTGGCATTACCAAGCCAGTGAGGGTTTGCCTTCAAAGGGCCTGAGAATAGGTCCCCAGGGGGTGAAAGAGTTCATAGAGCAAATACTTCTTTCTACTTAGAGATTTGAGGCTGGTAACTGACCAGGAGGTTTAGAAGGGCTGCTCCTGCTATACATATCTGCAAGGAAAATTAAAGAATTACCTGCTTTTTCTCATTATCTAGCGTGAGAAGTCAGCAATCTACCAGTTGGAGGAAGAATATGAAAACCTGCTGGTAAGTTGGCTTATTTCTCAAGGGCACAAAGGTTCCATTGTTTTCAATTCAATTCAGTTCCATAAATACCAAGCACCTCCTGGGGGTGCGGCACCTGCTTGGCATAAGGACCCTGGAAAGTGTGTTTACCTGTTCTGTTTTAAAGGTGTCACATAAATGACACTTGCTAAATACTAGCAGTTAAAGCAATAAATCTTCACCACTGTGAATTATGATCTTTTTTGTGAAGTATATGCAGAAATAAAACTTACTTTCCTCTAATGAGGTCTACCCGACGGTCTTTACTATTTTGTGGTAGACTCTGTATCAGTTACTTGATTCATAATTAGAAGAGGGGTTTCCATTCTTCTGCCTACTTGTGTCACCCTGTCTTCATTTTTTTTAATATTTCTTTGTTGACAGCCAGTTTTTTTAATATAATATGGCTAGTGGCAACAGCAATTTTCCTATTAGGATGGGGGCGTGACTGGTGGCACGCTTAATTTTTAGAAGAAGAGAAAGGTAGGAAAAAGTTTATCTAAGGTTCATTTTCCCTTTCATAGTTAAAACTAATTATTGATGGATATAAAAATACAGTTGGATAGAAGGAATACGTTCTAGTATTTGATAGTACAATTGGGAAGTTATAGTTAGCAATAGTTTATTGTATACTTCAAAATAGCCAGAAGAGAGGAAAAGCACAGGGAAAAGATCAATGCTAGAGGTGCTAGACATCCCAATTACCCTGGCTTGATTATTACACATTGTTTACATGTATCAAAACACCACATAGATCCCAAAATACATACTATGATTATATCAATAAAAAGTTAAAAGGTTATAAGAAGACCTTATTTAGAAGAACTTAAGGCCAGGTGCAGTGGCTAACACCTGTAACCCTAGCACTTTGGGAGGTCGAGGTGGAAGGATTGCTTGAGCTCAGGAGTTCAAGATCAGCCTAAGTAAGATGGAGAACCCTATCTCTGCGCCCCCATGTCTACTAAAAATAGAAAAATTATCCAGGCATTGTGGTGGGCACCTATAGTCCCAGCTACTCAGGAGGCTGAGGCAAGAGGATCACGTGAGCCTAGGAGTTTGAGGTTGCTGTGAGCTATGATGCCGTAGCACTCTAGCCAGGGCAACATAGTGAGACTCTATCTTAAAAAAAAAAAAGAAAAAAAGAAGAAGAAGAACATAAAAAAATATTTTAAAAAACCCTAATTATTGAACCCAAACATCAGTGTATGAATCATAATCCTTTGGAAATAAGCGGTTTTACTGAAGCTAAGATTGCTGGTTTTTTTTTTTTTTTTTTTTTGAGACAGAGTCTCAAGCTATTGCCCTGAGTAGAGTGCTGTGCTGTCATAGCTCACAGCAACCTCAAACTGTTGGGCTTAAGTGATTCTCTTGCCTCAGCCACTCAGGTAGCTGGGATTACAGACACCCATCACAATGCCTGGCTATTTTTGTTGTTGTTGTTGTTGCAGTTGTCATTGTTGTTTTAGCTGGCCTGGACTGGGTTGGAACCTGCCAGCCTTGTTGTATGTGGTGGGTGTCCTACTCACTGAGCTACAGCCCCTGACCTAAGATGGTGTCTTGTTCACTACAAATTTGGATGGACTGAGTGGTCCACACTGAGTAGTCAGTGAATACCCACCACTAACATTTTTCCTTTTTTTTTTTTTTTTTGAGAAAGAGTCTCACTATGTCGCCCTCAGTAGAGTACTGTGGCATCACAGCTCACAGCAACCTCAAACTCTTGGGCTTAAGCAATTCTCTTGCCTCAGCTTCCCAAGTAGCTGGGACTACAGGTACCCACCACAACACCAGCTATTTTTTGTTGCAGTTGTTTAGCTGGCCCAGGCCGGGTTTGAACCCACCACCTTCGGTGTATGTGGCTAGCACCGTAACCACTGTGCTACAGGCACCAAGCCTTTCCTGTTTTTTGCGATTTTTTTGTTTTGTTTTGTAAACAAAACATGGAGGTTAATTTAGAAGATCTGCACAGATCAACATTCACCTGCGTATTGAGGTTCTAACACCGCTCTTAAACTTCCTGTGCAGAAAGCGTCCTTTGAGAGAATGGATCACCTGCGGCAGCTGCAGAACATCATCCAGGCCACGTCCCGGGAGATCATGTGGATCAACGACTGTGAGGAGGAGGAGCTGCTATACGACTGGAGTGACAGGAATACCAACATCGCCCAGAAGCAGGAGGCCTTCTCCGTAAGCTCCCCGCCGTGGAGTTAGTTGTACAGTTGTTGCAGATGCTTGCCTTGACGCTGTTGCCTTAGAGGGATGCAAAGGGGGAAATGAGTGGCCTTTTCAATAATTTAACCAGCTACTTGTAGCTTAGTGAATTGATCCTGGAAAACCTTTCCTGAACACTTTTCAGAGAGTGAGAGGCATAATACATTGTTTAATGTTCTGGAAGTCAGTGGTTTGTTTAGATAGGATAAGAATTGGTTCATTCTGATAACCCAGGGTGTGTGTAGCACTCTAGTGGGGTGGATTGAAACCCGGGATCATAAAACCTCCACATCAGTCATAGCTTTGCCTCTCTTACCATGTGACCTTGGATAAGCCACATCACTGGTCTGACCTCAGCCACATTCTGTCCTATATCAACCATCCATTCCAGCCTTAAAAATGCTGTGATTCTTGAGGAAAACAGAACATGGTTCTTTGACATTGTTCCTTTTCAAAATGCAGCTTTGTATTTAACTTCCTTTAACTACTGTGGAAGTGATGGAAGCTTACTGGCAACTTGCTCTAATTGATTGATTGATTGCTTGATTTTTCCATTTACAGATACGCATGAGTGAACTGGAAGTTAAGGAAAAAGAACTCAATAAGCTAAAGCAAGAATGTGACCAACTTGTCCTCAATCAGCATCCAGCTTCAGACAAAATTGAGGTAGGCTTCTTGATGTTGTATTAGGGGCAAAAAAGGGAAACTTTTTATCTATACAAATGAATGATTCTTATTCATGATGAAGCTATACTAACTTCATTTTCTATTTTGGGATCAATACCCTAGGCCAGGGGTTGGCAAACTTTTGTAGAAAAGGACCAGGTAATAATCAATGTTTTGTACTTGTGGGCCATTTGGTCTCTGTCATAATTATGTAACTATGCCATTACAATGCAAAAATAGCCATAGACAATATCTTAATGAATGAATATGGCTGTGTTCCAATAAAACTTTATTTACAAATTCAGGAAATAGGCCAAACGTGGCCTTTAGGGTGCAGTTTGCTGATCCTCTGCCCTAGGCTGCTATCTGTGGGCCATGCTCACAGCTGACTCTAGTTTGTGACACTGATATGGCCATAGTTGGTAAAAATCATGCTTTAAGCCTCCTAAGCCCTTCACCTGAATGCCTCAACCTGCACCGTGGTCCAGCAACTGTTCAAGGACAGGGCTTCATGCTGCAGAGGGACCCTGCTCCAGGGCTGTCCCCCATATCTGTTCTGATTGGTCAGTAGCCCTGCCTGGATAATAGATATTTTGACTAATACTCCTAGAAGTATGTATTCAAGAGACTGATTTTAAGATTTCATTTCAATCATACGAACAGTTCCCTGGTGGGAAATTCACTTTGTAACTGAGAATGAAAAAAGTTTGCTTGATTTAAAATTAGATAAAAACTATTTCTGGGGCAGTGCCCATGGCTCAGTGGGTAGGGTGCTGGCCCCATAAATTGAGGGTGGCGGGTTCAAACCCGGCCCCAGCTAAATTGGAACAAAAAATATGGGCATTGTGGCGGGTGCCTGTGGTCCTCAGGCACCTAGCTACTCAGGAGGCTGAGGCAAGAAAATTACCTAAGCCCAGAAGTTGGAGGTTGCTGTGAGCTGTGATGCCATGGCACTCTACTGAGGGTGACAAAGTGAGACTCTGTCTCTACAAAAAAAAAACAAACCCAAAAAACCACTATTTCTTAACTTTTCTTCCTAGTCACATATATCTGAAGAAATGTATGCATCTCTGTGCTGAGTGGGACTAAGACCACAGACACTTTCTCTTTTCAGGCCTATATGGACACTCTGCAGACGCAGTGGAGTTGGATTCTTCAGATCACCAAATGCATTGATGTTCATCTCAAAGAAAATGCTGCCTACTTTCAGGTTTGTATACTTAGTAATAATTTCATTATCTTCTATGTTATAATACTTTATTTTTTGAGTATGTGTTTCAAGGCACTGAAAATCTTGAAAATGCTGCATAAATCCTCATTACTGGTCTTTGGTGTAGAGGAGCAGACATTTTTAACCTGGCCACTAGTCACTCAGATGTTATATACGTAAATAATTCATGCTCTTGCCTTTGCTTTGGCCACCTGGCAAAGAGAGAGGCTTAGGGATGATAGTCCTTGAAACAGAACTACTCGGTGAAATTGCTTATTGAAGTGCTTTTCACTGGCATGGGAACACTCTCATCCCTCACAGTTTTTTGAAGAGGCCCAGGCAACGGAAGCGTACCTGAAGGGGCTTCAAGACTCCATCAGGAAGAAGTACCCCTGCGACAAGAACATGCCCCTGCAGCACCTGCTGGAACAGATCAAGGAGCTGGAGGTAGCATCTCTGACCCGGAACTTCAGTAGCTGTCCCTGGGTGGGGAGATAAAGTGCGCCCCCTGTATGCAGCTCACGCTGGTCATGGGTATTATTGTACAAGGACACCCAGAGCCCCAGCAAACGCCATCTTCCTCTTTCAGTGGCTTTTCTCACAGGGTATTTCTTGCCATTCTACTACTCAGCTACTACTGAGAATTACTGTTAGTGTCTGGGTAATTCACTTGGCACAAAACATAGAGAACACTGATTACTTACCATCGTAATTCCTTAGGGAAAGCATACTTACAATTTTATCAGCATAGTCCTCTCACACAAGGATATTCTTTCCTGTCCATTTAATGCATGACCATGTAGTTTCTGGAGAGTCCTGTGATGAAGGTTCTCATGTCATGTTTCCTGCTGACAAATTTGTGGCTTTTTTACAGCTAATGTAACTATAGTGACATTGATAATTTGTAATGTCATAGGGGCCACATTTGTGTTATTGGAAGATCTCTAAAATTCACTGAGTGTCGGTGTTAAAGTATGATTTCATTTGCAATTGCAGAAAGAACGAGAGAAAATCCTTGAATACAAGCGTCAGGTGCAGAATTTGGTAAACAAATCCAAGAAGATTGTACAGCTGAAACCACGCAACCCAGACTACAGAAGCAATAAACCTATTATTCTCAGGGCTCTCTGTGACTACAAACAAGACCAGGTGTGTATTCAGTCATTTAGAAAGGCACAAAAGTTTCCCCTTTCTTTACATTGAATTTTTGTTAATCAAGAGAGCAGACTTTAATCCAGGTTTTAATAGTCACCACAGCCAATGTCTTGTCTTTTCTGTATAAAGCAGCAAGCTGTTGAACAAATGTAGAGTTCTATTTTGAGTCATATGATTGTTGTCAATAATAAGGACAATAGTTCTTTTTAGAACTGAAAAAAATTCTATTTAGAGCTTAATACTTCTAGTATTTAAAACGTATTTATTTGGCTTGGCACCTATAGCTCAGCAGCTAGGGCACCAGCCACATACACTGGAGCTGGCAGGTTTGAACCCAGCCCAGGCCTGCCAAACAACAATGACAACTGCAACCAAAAAATAGGTGGGCATTGTGGTGGGCACCTGTAGTCTCAGCTGCTTGGGAGGCTGAGGCAAGAGAATCGCTGTTTAAGCCCAAGAGTTAGAGGTTGCTGTGAGTTGTGATGTCATAGCGCTCTACCCAGGGAGACATAGTGAGCCTCTGTCTCAAAAAAGAAAAATAAATAAAATAAAACATATTTATCTGTGATCATTCCTATCTATAAATTTACTTTTCTGTTTGTTTGTTTTATTGAGACAGTCTCAATCTGTTGCCCTGGCTAGAGTGCTATGGCATCATAGTTCGTAGCAACCTCAAACTTCTGGGCTCAAGTGATCTTCCTGCCTCAGCCTCCTGTCCCTGAGGAGCTGAGACTACAGGCACCTACCACAATGCCTGGCTAATTTTTCTATTTTTAGTAGAGATGGGGTCTCCCTCTTGCTCAGGCTCGTCTCAAACTCCTGAGCTCAAGTGATCCACCTGCCTTGGCCTCTTCAAGTGCTAGGATTATAGGCATGAGCCATTATGCCTGGCATCATCCTTAAATTTCTGATAAAAGAAATGAGAAATGACACTATTAAGCTGCACACAAAATAAATGTCATTGCAGATTTTTTGCAGTAATTGAGTGGCATATCAGTTTATTTTTTTCATATTTGCCAGCAAATATAAGCATTTATGTAGAAAATTTACTTTTTAGTAATCATATGATTTATACACCTCTGCTTTTTATTATAAAATTATTGGGTTCTAATCCAGCCTGGGCCTGCCAAACAACAATGACGCCTGCAACCAAAAAATAGCCGGGCATTGTGGCGGCACCAGTAGCTGTGGTCCCAGCTACTTTGGGAGGTGGAGGCAGGAGAATCACTTGAGCCCAGGAGTTGGAGGTTGCTGTGAGCTGTGATGCCGCAGCACTCTACCCAGGAGTACAGCTTGTGGCTCTGTCTCAAAAAAAGAAAAAAAAAAAAAAAGAACTCGTGTGGAAAAGTAAGAAGCGAGTTGAAAAGGAAATTGAAATAGATAAAAACCAAGATTGTTACATTTTAGTATGTAAGATAGTTGTCATATTTTCAGGTAGTCATTTTAAGAAGCTATATAGAAAAGAAATCAATTAGAAGAGAAGTTTTTCAGATGTTGGGGTTAATTGATAAGCTATTTTCTGGAGACTGATGGGAGAATTTTTAAAATATAAATTTAAAATTTTAGGAGCAAATGAATGAGACAAGTGACACTTTATCCTGAAGTCTCATATATAAAAATGAATGCACAAAAATAGGAAACTGATGGAATGAGCTTTTGCTTTACAGAAAGATTTTGCAGGTTCCCAGGCTATCTTTGAAAAGTCACTTCCCCTAATTCCCTTAACATGTAGCTCACTTTATCTACATAGTTTAGACTCCCATGTACTATTTATTTAGAGCATTTGTATGGTTGGGCTGTGTGTGATCTGCTTCATTTGTGGAGGGAAAAAATAAGGTAAAAGCTTTAACGATGTGCACGTTTTCATCCCTTTGCGAGAAAAGGTAAAACCCGTCCTTATGCGTAAAGCCAAACCATGGGGGTGCTTGCCTTACAGAAAATCGTGCACAAGGGGGACGAGTGCATCCTGAAGGACAACAATGAACGGAGCAAGTGGTACGTGACGGGCCCCGGAGGCGTCGACATGCTCGTTCCCTCTGTCGGGCTGATTATTCCTCCTCCAAATCCACTGGCTGTGGACCTCTCTGGCAAGTAAGTTCCTAACAGCGAACTTACTGTGGAAAGTAAGTTCGCTTCCTAATAGGGAATACAAGTGGAAAGAAAGAGGGCAGACACATAATCACTTCCTCAGAAAAGGAAGCTTGCAAGGGCATCTTCCCTTGATCTTATAATTTTATGTGGAAGAGACTACCATTGTTGGAGGATATAAAGAAATGTCTGACAGTGTAGGAGGGTTGGAGTGAATAATCCTTGTCACGTACTTTGTAGGTGCTGTTTTAAGGTTATTTCCTTCTTAGTTCATCAGTCATTTTAGATGTAGGCACAAAGGTAAAATGTCTTCAATATCAATATTTATTTGCTCATCAACAGGTCGAGCATTCATTTGCAGATTGTCCATGGCAGATTCTTTATGAATTTGTGTGTCATCCTTGCACAGAGGCCATGCTAATCTTCTCTGTATTGTTGCAGTTTTACTATATGTGCTGCTGAAGCGAGCACCATGGTAGATTTTTTTAAACCGTTCAGTAGGAAAATCTTCAACCACACACAGAACTTAGAAAGGAATATAATGAACTCTCACATGCTCACGACCAAGCTCGGGTGGTCATCAGTGTCTAAGGCACCTGCCATCCTGCATTAGATTAATGTCAACTAAAATGTTGTTGGCAAATAAGATGACAACAAAAAATTGAAGTGTGCATTTAAGCCAATAAGGTAGATAACTGAGAATGTACTTTGGGGGGGAGTAAATGAATTCTAGTCATTAAGATGTCAACTGTTGGGTGGTGCCTATGGGATAGGGCACCGGCCCCATATACTGAGGATGGTGAGTTTGAACCCGGCCCGGCCAAACTGCAACAAAAAATAGCCGAGCATTGTGGGGGGAGCCTGTAGTCCCAGCTACTCGGGAGACTGAGGTGAGAGAATCACCAGGAATTGGAGGTTGCTGTAAGCTGTGACACCACAGCACTCTATTGAGGGCGATAGAGTGAGACTCTGTCTCTTAAAAAAAAAAAAAAAAAGATGTCAACTGTTTTGAAAATTGTGCATATTCCGGGTACTCTTTAAGTGATTGTTTTAGTTTTTTGTGCAGCTGTGCGAGGGTGCCCAGGTTTCCCATTTGGGATGAAGTTGGTAAGTCTGACTCTAGCATGTTTTCCCTTTGTGCCTCCTAGGATTGAGCAGTACTATGAAGCCATCCTGGCTCTGTGGAACCAGCTATACATCAACATGAAGAGCCTGGTGTCCTGGCATTACTGCATGATTGACATTGAGAAGATCAGGGCCATGACCATCGCCAAGGTATGTCCTTAGGACCACTCAGGCTGCCCAGAGGGAGTGCTCGTTACTGCCAGTTAGACCTATCTGTGCAGCTAATGCTTTTGTATTTTATCAAATGAGTCAGCTTGGCCTTCTTTAGAGATTCCAGTCTGTCCTTTGGGGCGAATGGGAAGAATTAGTACATGGCTAATTATAAGACAAAGAGGTTATACTAATTCAAGTGACCTGATAAGCAAAAGTACCTGTGGAAAAGGCATGTCGTCCTGTAAGATTCTGGGTCCTATTCTCCTTAGATGCAGCAGTTAGGTCATAAATGATTAACTGGGCTGCATGTGGTGGCTCATGCCTATAATCCTAGTACTCTGGGAGGCTGAAGTGGGAGGCCAGGATTGCTTGAGCTCAGGAGTTTGAGACCAGCCTGAGCAAGAGTGGGACCTTGTCTCTACTAAAAATAGAAAAATTAGTTAGGTGTTGTGGTGGGCATCTGTAGTGTCAGCAACTCAGGAAGCTGAGGCAGGAGGATCACTTGAGCCCAGGAGTTTTAGGTTGCAGTGAGTGATAATGATGCCACTGCACTGTGGCCAGGACAACAGAGAAAGGCTCCCTTAAAAAAAGATTAACTGGATATCACAGGGTAAAAGGTGGGATAGAATTCTTAGAAGAGCACCCAAAGCATTAGGTACTCCAAATCAGTGGTTTTCAAATTATGATATAAACAATTCTAGATGTGTTTGAGGAAGGTTCTTTAGGAGTGATAGGGATGGAAGTGGGAGAGGGGTGCAGAATAAGTAGGTTTTGGGGTCCCCCATACCTTTTCAGCTTTTTAGTGAGAGCTGCTTTACTATGCTCTGCTTTATATTTGAGGTTTCTGAGTAATATTTCATTTGCAGAAAAAAATTCTGTAGGAAAATAAAAATTGGCAAGTTACTGCTATGGTTCTTGGGAGCAATGTCTAAACCCGCAGTCCTTTTATATCGTTAAGGGGCCTGTGATGAATATTGCCATGGGCCCCATCTAGTGGGGACATTTGTGGGCCAGCTTTCCTGGATTACATTGTGTGGGCAATCCTACATCTCAAATCACTTCTGCCTCTTTTGCTTCCAGCTGAAAACGATGCGGCAGGAAGATTACATGAAGACAATATCTGATCTTGAGTTACATTACCAAGAGTTTATCAGGAACAGCCAAGGCTCGGAGATGTTCGGAGATGATGACAAGCGGAAAATACAGTCTCAGTTCACGGATGCCCAGAAGCATTACCAGACCCTGGTCATTCAACTCCCTGGCCACCCGCAGACAGGTGAGCTTAGGACATCTTTCTGTTTGTACCAACTACGTATGCAGTTTAAATGAGAAAGTGGCTTACATAAAACTAGTTTCAGAACCCTTTCTTGGAAAGATACATATCCAAGGTCATTTATACACTAAATCATTAGAATCAAATCAAAGGAAATAGGTATACTTCCATTCAGTAAAGATGCTTTTTGAGGCCTATCTCCTTACTAGGAGTTCTGATTTCTGTTGCCCTCACTTCTTTTTCCAGTAACTACAACTGAAATCACTCATCTTGGTACCTGCCAAGATGCCAACCATAATAAAGTCATCGAAACCAACAGAGAAAATGACAAGCAGGAAACATGGATGCTGATGGAGCTCCAGAAGATTCGCAGGCAGATGGAACACTGTGAGGGCAGGATGTCTCTGAAAAACCTCCTCCTAACAGACCAGGGGTCTTCACACCACATCACAGTGAAAATAAATGAGCTCAAGGTGAGTGTCCATTAGTGTTTTGCATGACTTGTCTCTCTATATGTATTTGCAGATAAAAAAGCTGCCTGGTTTAAATCTTGTAGGCAAGAGACATTAATTTTCAAGATGACAGGCTTCTGCTAGTATTGCCTTTTTTTCTTTCCCCTCTTTGTAAATTTGTAGAAGGGTATTAAGCGGGGGGCTAAACCACCTTTGCTGTTAACTTTGTGGGTTGCCAAATTAGGCAACAGTCCATCTCAAAAGTTTCCACACACACTGATTTGGCTTCTTACATAGAGCAGCCTATGACATGGGCTAGACAGATGACATTATTTATAGACAAGACACTGACACAAAGAAATTTAGTTGGTAAGGTAAGATCTCCAGGCCATAGACCTAGCTGGGACTGCAGCCCGGGTGTGGCAACTCCTAACTCAGTGATATTTTCTGTTCAACGACTCCTGAGCACTGCATTGCAATATATATTCTAAAGATATACATATATTCTATATCTATGTATATTCTGAGATACGTATATTCTATGTATATTCTAAAATAAGAGGGCCACATTTACTCAGTGCTAATATGGCCATGCCAGAGAAACAAGTGAAATGTCAACTCTCTCTAGAATTCTTTACATGTAGTGCACTTTTACAGGGCCTAACTGTTTATAAGACTCATACAGCTACAATGGATAGTATTAACTTCTATAATGATCAGGGCGTGCAAAAATTATAGTATATAGTAATATGTTGCTTAGTGACAGGGATACATTCTGAGAAATGTCATTGGGCAACTTTGTCATTGTGCTAACATCGCAGAGTATACCTATATAAACCTGGATGGTATAGCTTGCTGCACACCTAGGCTGTTATAGGGTATAGCCAGTGGCTCCATGCTATACAAATCTGTATAGCATGTTGCTGTGCAGGTACTGTAGGCAATTGAAACACAGTGGTAGGTATGTATCTAAATGTATATAAACATAGAAAAGATACAGTAAAAATACAGTATTATGATATTATGAAACTGCCATCATAAATGCAGTTTATCATTGACTGAAATGTCATTATAGGGCATATGACTGTGTGTGTATAGATTTATGTATAAAATAAAATATTACCCAGCCTTTAAAAAGAAGATACTGCCATTTGCAAAAACTTGGTTGAATCTAGGGGACAGTATACTAAGTGAAATAACCTATACAGAGTAAGACAAATATTGCCTAATCTTACTTATATACAGAATCTAAGAAAAAAGTCTAATACATAGAAACAGAGTAGAACCAGGTGGTACCTATGGCTCTGTGGGTAGGGCGCTGACCCCATATACCAAGGGTGGCAGGTTTGAACCTGGCCCCACCCAAACTGCAACAACAAAAATAGCTGGTTTGTGGTGGGCGCTGTAGTCCCAGCTACTCGGGAGGCTGAGGTGAGAGAATCACCTAAGCCCAGGAGTTGGAGGTTGCTGTCAGCTCTGATGCCACAGCACTCTACTGAGGGTGATAAAATGAGACTCTGTCTCTTAAAAAAAAAGCAAACAGAGTAGAACCATGGTAACCAGGGACAATGAGAAGGAAAAGGGGAAATGGTAGGTCAAACGGAACAAATATACGGTTACGTAGGATGAACACATCTAGGGTCTAATGTACAACAGGAGGACCAGTGGTAATATTGAAAGTGTCCTGGGAGTAGATTTTAGGTGTTCTTACCACACATAATAAAAAAAGGTAACTATGGGAGTTTAATCTGCTTACCTGTAGATAATCTTGACCCTGTGTGTGTAAGTGTGCGTATATAAACAGCATATTGTACACCTGACATATCTATGATAAAAAAATAAAGTAAAAAAAGAATTACAGTTACATCAAAAGAACTTTCCTTTTTTAACAGAGTGTGCAGAATGACTCACAAGGAATTGCTGCGGTTCTCAACCAGCTTAAAGATATGCTTGCTAACTTCAGAGGTTCTGAAAAATATTGCTATTTGCAGAATGAGATATTTGGACTGTTTCAGAAACTGGAAAATATCAATGGCGTTACCGATGGCTACTTAAATAGGTAAATGCAACTAACTAATCTAAAAGGTTTGCTTTTCTCAAGCCTCATTTGTTCAGACTTCATTTCCTTTGGATGTTTGGCTTCCTGGAACCTTTGCTTCTTTCATTTCCAGAGAGTTACTTACCCTTTTTTCTGGTTTTGAGACAGTGTCCCCTAGACTAGCATGTTCATTCCACTATTCTGAAATTTATTTATTTTTTTCCCCACTATTCTGAAATTTAATGTATCTTAGGCCAGACTTTGAGAATTCTTCAGTGAATGTGAAATGGTGGTCCGAATCATGATAGAGAAGAAAAAATTATTGCTCTTGCAGCTTATCAAATCAGCAAAAGAAAATTTTACTCGTATTAATAGTGTTCTTTTCATTAGTAGTGATGAGAGCCGAGTGGGCGCAGTCTCATTATGTTCCTGGCAATTGTGTCTGTCTCCTCTGCTCTTCCTAGCTTATGCACAGTCCGGGCCCTACTCCAGGCCATTCTCCAAACAGAAGACATGTTAAAGGTTTATGAAGCCAGACTCACTGAAGAAGAAACTGTCTGCCTGGACCTGGATAAAGTGGAAGCTTACCGCTGTGGACTAAGGGTAACTCAAAGGGTTAAAACATTTATAGAACCATTTATAGAAACTGGTGGAACCATTTATAGAAACTAATATAGGACTTAGTGCCCAGTTACAGAGACCCCCTCAGTTTTCACGAGTTTTGAGGATGACTGTATGCTATTGGCCACACATGGTTGATGTCAGTGATCTCTAAAACTGTTTTCCAGAGTGGGTTAGCAGAAACTACGTGAGACAGTAACTGGCAGTAAGATCAGGTTGAGAAATGCTGAGTTAAACTGGTTTTTTAACTACAGGACTTCTCAGAACTTTTAATATGTTAATATACCTTATATTAATAGTTATTCAGGAATAAAATATGATATTTAGTGTCTCTCAAACTAAATTACACATTTGTCCTTTTTAAACAGAGTAGCACAAGAAACTAGATCATTGGAACAAATACTGGGTAATGCAATTCAGTAAATGAGTTTTCCTGGATTGTTTCCTTAAAAATACGAGTATTCTGGCTAGGCTCAGGCCTGTAATCCTCACACTCTGGGAGACCGAGGTGGCTAGATCACCTGAGCTCAGGAGTTCGAGACCAGCCTGAGCAAGAGTGAGACCCTGTCTCTAAAAGTAGCTGGGCATTGTGGTGAGTGCCTGTAGTCCCAGCTACTTGGGAGGCTAAGGCAAGAGGATCACTTAAACCCAAGAGTATGAGGTTGCTGTGAGCTATGATGCCATTGTACTTTACCCAGGGTGACAAAGTGAGACTCTGTCTCAAAAAAAAAAAAGAAAGAAATAATTTGAAAGAGTGTTATAACTCATATTTGGTAACTTGTAGCATAACATACAGTGGGAGACGGGAAACATTTGTAGTCATTTTTTTCTCTTCTTACAGAAAATAAAAAATGACTTGAACTTGAAGAAGTCATTGTTGGCCACTATGAAGACAGAACTGCAGAAAGCCCAGCAGATCCACTCTCAGACTTCACAGCAGTATCCGCTTTATGACCTGGATCTGGGCAAGTTCAGTGAAAAAGTCACACAGCTGACAGATCGTTGGCAAAGGATAGATAAACAGATAGACTACAGGTGTGCCAACTTCCCTTCTGACGTTCTTCCCATTTTTGTGTTCCCATGATAATGTCACTTGAATGTCATTGTACAAGACCGAGGTTTTGTTCTGTATTTAAGTTAGGTGTAACAGGTTCTTTTCCTGACTACCTGTAGGCAGCTTTGTTTAAAATGGAGAGTGCATCACACGTGCCATCCAGGGTCTTAGAGAAACAGCAGAAGCCATTTAGCCAGCTCTTTTGTGTCCTATAAACTCTTGTTATGACTGTTGGAAAAAGTGGCTGCTTTGAGTAAGCGTTCTTAAAAAAATGTATCAAAATTAACTTTTATACAAAAGAAATGCCTTACTACAAATGAGGGTCTAAAAACAAGTCTTCAGAATTGCCTTGCTTGTAGTGCATTTTACTAGCAGTGCTTTGAAAAGCGTCTGTATTGAGATATAATGCACATACCATACAATTCACCCATTTAAAATGTACAAGTCGGTGGGGTTGAAGAATATTCAGAATTGTGCAACCATCACGACAACCTGAGTTTTGAACATTCTCCTTACCCTGAAAAGAAACTCCTGTACCTATTGGCAGTCACACCCATTACCTGCCGATTCCCAGTCCTTGGTGACCTCTGATCTACTCTTTGTCTCTATGGATTTGCCTACTCTGGACATTTCACTGAAGTGGAATCGTACAACAGGTGGTTCTTTGTGACTGGCTTTTTGCACTTCACGTAATGCTTTCAAGGTTCATTCATGGAGTGTGTTTCAGTTTTCATTTCTTGATTTTTTTCATTTCCTTTTTTGGGCTGAATAATATCCCATGGTTTGGCTGTACAGCATTTTTGTTACTATTTTCGTCAGTTGATAGCTAGCTGAGTTGTTTTCAATTTTTAGCTACAACGAAAAATGCTGCTATGAACATTCATGTATAAGTTTTTGTGTGGCTGTATTTTCGGTTTTCTTGAGTATATGCCAAGGGAATTGCTGCATGACCCTTTGTTACATATTTTGGGAACTAATAAAATAATGATTTTATTTTATCTATTTTCCCCCAGATTATGGGATCTGGAAAAACAAATCAAGCAACTCAGGAATTATCGTGATAACTATCAGGCTTTCTGCAAGTGGCTCTATGATGCCAAACGCCGCCAGGATTCCTTAGAATCTATGAAATTTGGAGATACCAACACCGTCATGAGATTTTTGAATGACCAGAAGGTATAAGCTGACTTGTAATTCCATAGCTGTTTTGAGATGAATTCGGTATAAACTGTATTGTCCCCTGATTTTCACAGCAGTGCGTAGGTTTTATAATTTAATAAATGCTCAGAAAAAAGCAACTGAGATATTTATAAAGAAATATAATTATGAATATAGAAATAATGTCATGTTCTTCTCACATGACTGTTATAAAGTGTCTTTATAAGTTGAAGTGGTAAGATGAGAAAATAGGGCTGACCAGAAAATAACCTAGAAGTTGAAGAGCTTTCTTCTTTTTCTGAATGGAAAAATATGCTCATCTCTTTAGCTGTAACTGTAAGAATATTAGACCACCACATGTAGTAATAAACGAAAGAAAACAAAAAAACCCTCCAGAAAATAGTAATAACCTAAAGAAAAGATAACAATGATAAAAGAGCGAAATAACATTTATTTTAAAATATTGGTATACCTTAACGTTTGTAAATACTTTATTTTTTGTATAGAACTTGCACAATGAAATATCTGGCAAACGAGACAAATCAGAAGAAGTACAAAAAATTGCTGAACTTTGTGCAAATTCAATTAAGGTAGGTTGAAGAATATTGGTGTTTCATCTAGAATATCATTAACTGCATTATTTGCTTATTTGTTTTAAAGATTATAAACTTTTTGAGGATTGATTATGGCTTTTATGTATTCTCTCCTGAATAAGCCATAAAGACTTGTTATCCATTAACTTGAATTTGTTCCATACCGTCAATAATCCACATCATGTGCTGGTCTCTATTCCATAGATTGGTGGTATGGGCCAAATCCTCCAGTTAGCATACAAAGATGTACTGCTTGGTTTAGTAATATAATATTAGCTGCATGGACATTAGTGGCACGTTATCTTTAGGTTTGGTCATTAGAAGTGCACCTTGACTTAAAACTGAATCTGTAGCTATTCGTAACTCCTTTAAGTCCATGAAGAATGTTTTTCTTAAATTTTCTTATTCTGCAGGATTATGAGCTCCAGCTGGCATCGTATACCTCAGGACTGGAGACTCTACTCTGCATACCTATCAAGAGAACCATGGTCCAGTCCCCCTCTGGGGTGATTCTGCAAGAGGTATTACATGTCATTGCATAGCTCTTAGAACCCGCCTCTCCTTCTGCCTCTTCTCTTTTCCCTGTCTTCCTTCCCATCCCTCAATTCATCCTTTGTAGAGGAATGAATTCAAAGGGTTTAATAGCAGCTGATGCCCCCACAAGTCTGAGTCATTGATAGATGACACATTTTCAGAAATGACCAAGGGAAAATCAAATCTGTTACTTAGAGTCTTTGCAAAAATTTGGGCTTTAAAAAGTGGAAAATACTATATATGTAGATTCTAAAAAGACAGTTTCTTCCCAAAGATGTCAGAGAATATCACCTGTCATATGGTTTAGGGGAAACACCTGGCATGATGTGGGGGGATCCAGTGTTTTTGGCCCTTTGTTTTGCTTTACTTCTAGGTTTTGGAATTAGCACACATGAACAAAGGGAGTTTACTCTTTAAATTATAATGTCACTGTTGTATTACTTTAGAAAACAAAATTGGTCAACTTGCACAGGACTTTTTTGGAATGTGATATATACTTTTTTCTTTCCCTCCTTTTCTCCAAGGCTGCAGAAATTCATGCTCGGTACATAGAACTACTTACGAGGTCTGGAGACTATTACAGATTCTTAAGTGAGATGCTGAAGAGTTTGGAAGATCTGAAGGTAATTTACCTAGTTTATTTCCTTGGAGTATCAAAAAAGAAAATGGAATAAAACCTTATTACCTCATTATAACTTGGAATTGGATGTATTCCTGGTAAAACTAATTCCTGTAAACATTTAATATATTTTGTTCTTAAGTCTGGGGTTAGCACTGTGCTCCAGTACACTGCTTTAAATGGACTTTGGTTAATATTTGCAAAAGTGCAGCTGCTTTGCTTTGCCAAAACACAGTAATTTAAATTTAATGTTTGGGCAAGGAATTTGCTTTTATTAAGGGTAAGAATGTCCTGGACTAGCTGGATTTGAATTTTTCACATTGAGTAATTCTTCACTTGATTTCTCATACTCAGATTAAGTTTATATGTGAACTTACCTTATACCTTGAAATAAAGGGAACAAAGTTAATGAGATTCTAAGCTTCTTGAAAGAAATTGCCTCCTTTTTCAGATGAGGACCCTAAGACTCAAAGATTATATATCATTTGCTAAGATCAAATCAGTAGCTGATGGAAGAATTTTAACAAGAATCCAGATTTCTTGAATTTATGTCTAATAAATAGTTCTTACCTCAAATCACTTTTTATGTGTGTGGAGGGTATACGTGCTGTGCGCGTGCAGGCATGCAAAGAGAAATAGGAATGCACATTTTTGTTGAGGGGAAAGGTACTGCTTCTTTCTTGGAATATGAATGAAGTGTTTTTCTTTTAACCTAATTTCTGACTTTGCTTCCACAGCTGAAAAATACCAAAATTGAAGTTTTGGAAGAGGAGCTCAGACTGGCCCGAGATGCCAACTCAGAAAACTGCAATAAGAACAAATTCCTGGATCAGAACCTTCAGAAATACCAGGCAGAGTGTTCCCAGTTCAAAGCCAAGCTTGTAAGCCTGGAGGAGCTGAAGAGACAGGCAGAGCTGGATGGGAAGTCAGCTAAGCAAAATCTAGACAAGTGCTATGGCCAAATAAAAGAACTCAACGAGAAGATCACCCGGCTGACGTATGAGATTGAAGATGAAAAGAGAAGACGGAAATCTGTGGAAGACCGGTTTGACCAACAGAAGAGTGACTATGACCAACTGCAGAAAGCAAGGCAATGTGAAAAGGAGAGCCTCGGCTGGCAGAAGTTAGAGTCTGAGAAAGCCATCAAGGAGAAGGAGTATGAGATAGAAAGGTTGAGGGTTCTTCTGCAGGACGAGGGAGCCCGGAAGAGAGAATATGAAAATGAGCTGGCAAAGGTAAGAAACCACTATAATGAGGAGATGAGTAATTTAAGGAACAAGTATGAAAAAGAGATTAACATTACGAAGACCACCATCAAGGAAATATCCATGCAAAAGGAGGATGATTCCAAAAATCTTAGAAACCAGCTTGATAAACTGTGCAGGGAAAATCGAGATCTGAAGGATGAAGTCGTCAGGCTCAATGACAGCATCTTGCAGGCCACCGAGCAGCGAAGGCGGGCTGAAGAAAATGCCCTTCAGCAGAAAGCCTGTGGCTCCGAGATGATGCAGAAGAAGCAGCATCTGGAGATAGAGCTGAAGCAGGTCATCCAGCAGCGCTCGGAGGATAACGCACGGCACAAGCAGTCGCTGGAGGAGGCTGCCAAGACCATTCAGGACAAAAACAAGGAGATCGAAAGACTCAAAGCTGAGTTTCAGGAGGAGGCCAGGCGCCGCTGGGAATACGAAAATGAACTGAGTAAGGTAAGAAACAGTTACGATGAGGAGATCATTAGCTTAAAAAACCAGTTTGAGACGGAGATCAACATCACCAAGACCACCATTCACCAGCTCACCATGCAGAAGGATGAGGACACCAGCAACTACCGAGCCCAGATAGACAGTCTCACCAGAGAGAACAGGAGTTTATCTGAAGAAATAGAGAGGCTAAAGAACACTTTAACTCAGACCACGGAGAACCTCAGGAGGGTGGAAGAAAATGTCCAACAGCAAAAGGCCACTGGCTCAGAGGTGTCTCAGAGAAAACAGCAGCTGGAGATTGAGCTGAGGCAGGTCACTCAGATGCGAACAGAAGAGAGCGCAAGATACAAGCAGTCTCTTGATGATGCTGCCAAAACCATCCAGGATAAAAACAAGGAGATAGAAAGGTTAAAGCAACTGATTGACAAAGAAACAAACGAACGGAAGTGCCTAGAAGATGAAAATGTGAAGTTACAGAGGGCCCAGTATGACCTGCAGAAAGCAAACAGCAGTGCTACGGAGACGATAAACAAACTGAAGGGTCAGGAGCAAGAACTGATGCGCCTGAGAATTGACTACGAAAGGGTTTCCCAGGAGAGGACCGTGAGGGACCAGGACATTACGAGATTCCAGGGCTCTCTGAAAGAGCTGCAGGTGCAGAAGCAGAAAGTGGAAGAGGAGCTGAATCGGCTGAAGAGGACGGCCTCTGAAGACTCCAGCAAGAGGAAGAAGCTGGAGGAGGAGCTGGAAGGCATGAGGAGGTCGCTGAAGGAGCAGGCCATCAAAATCACCAGCCTGACCCAGCAGCTGGAGCAGGCGTCCATTGTCAAGAAGCGGAGCGAGGATGATCTCCGCCAGCAGAGGGACGTCCTGGAGGGCCACCTGAGGGAGAAGCAGAGGACCCAGGAAGAGCTGAGGAGGCTCTCCGCTGAGGTTGAGGCCCTCAGTCGGCAGTTGCTCCAGGAACAGGAGAATGTCAAGCAGGCACACTTGAGGAATGAGCATTTCCAGAAGGCCATAGAAGATAAAAGCAGAAGCTTAAACGAAAGCAAAATAGAAATTGAGAGGCTGCAGTCTCTCACGGAGAACCTGACCAAGGAGCACTTGATGTTGGAGGAAGAACTGCGGAATCTGAGGCTGGAGTACGATGAGCTGAGGAGGGGCCGGAGTGAAGCTGATAGCGATAAAAATGCAACCATCTCTGAACTAAGGAGCCAGCTGCAGATCAGCAACAACCGGACCCTGGAACTGCAGGGGCTGATTAATGATTTACAGAGAGAGAGGGAAAATTTGAGACAGGAAATTGAGAAATTCCAAAAGCAGGCTTTAGAGGTATTCACAAATATTTGATCTCAGCTTCACTGTTTCTTGAATGATTCATCCCATTATTGTCTCATCTGAACTGTCCTCTTGTTACTTGGATGCTTGCAGAAAGTCTAACCTTTCTATTCATTGCTCTGTTTATGACTACTACATTCATAATCCAGATAACTGCTTTAAAGTAATTTCAGCACTTGGGACCTTGCTGTTCTCTCACTGCATCAGATGCTAGTCTGTGTGCTGCCTGTGTTTGGCCCTTGCTTTTAAGAACTTTTTAAGCATGTGTTTAACATCTATGATCCCTTCCTCCAAATGTTCCACTCTACTTTCTATGCTGTGATATACAATTGTAATGAAAGTTTTCCTAAATAGAAGCCATGTTAAAGTGTTTCTATATGCAATTCTGAAATCACTTTTTCATGCTGGCTTAGATTATTTTTCTGCATGCCTTATTCTGTGTTCTCTTTTGATCATGGCTCTGATATCATTCTATATGTTTGGCTTTTCTTCTTCTAACCCCTAATTTTAAAATAACTTCTTTAACTTCTAATACATTTGACTTCTATAGACAATATTTGTGTGGGGCTGGGTGGGATGTTCGTGTGTATTTGTATTGCTTTCTTAAACATGTTAGCATAGCTGTAACAGGTGAGATATAGGTATCATAGATATGATGACCTAGAATAAAACTCTCCATGTTTTTTCAAACTTTAATTGTTTTTAAGAGTAAGACAGGTCTACAACTTTTCCTAATTCCTTCTATGGAAAAAAAAACTAGTAAGTATGAAGCCATTAATCAAAGTGGCAACATATATTGATAGAATTTCTTTCATGAATTTGTAAGATAATAAGCTCACAGAATATTCAGGGAAAACACAGAAAAGAAACATAAGTAAACAAGTTTTTTTTTTTAACTTATAGGAAATGAGGTTAAATTATGATAATAATGTGCTAGAATCAAAACATTATTTTTTCCCATTTCTTTCTTTTTAAATTTTAGGCATCTAATAGGATCCAGGAATCAAAGACTCAGTGCACTCAGGTGGTACAGGAAAGAGAGAGCCTTCTGGTGAAAATCAAAGTCTTGGAGCAAGATAAGGCCAGGCTGCAGAGGCTGGAGGATGAGCTGAATCGTGCAAAAGCAACTCTCGAGGCAGAAAGCAGGGCAAAGCAGCGGCTGGAGTGTGAGAAGCAGCAAATCCAGAATGACCTGAATCAGTGGAAAACTCAATATTCTCGCAAGGAGGAGGCTATCAGGAAGATAGAGACAGAGAGAGAAAAGAGTGAGAGAGAGAAGAACAGTCTCAGGTGTGAGATCGAAAGACTCCAAGCGGAGATCAAGAGGATTGAAGAGAGGTGCAGGCGCAAGTTGGAGGATTCCAGCAGGGAGACACAGTCGCAGCTGGAATCAGAACGCTGCCGACTTCAGAGAGAGATTGAGAAGCTCAGACAGCGCCCGTACGGTTCCCACCGGGAGACCCAGACTGAGTATGAGTGGACCGTCGACTCCTCCAAGCTGGTGTTTGATGGGCTGAGGAAGAAGGTGACAGCGATGCAGCTCTATGAGTGCCAGCTAATTGACAAAACGACCTTGGACAAACTGTTGAAGGGGAAGAAGTCAGTGGAGGAAGTTGCTTCTGAAATCCAGCCTTTCCTTCGGGGTGCGGGAGCTATTGCTGGAGCCTCTGCTTCTCCTAAGGAAAAATACTCTTTGGTAGAGGCCAAGAGAAAAAAATTAATCACCCCAGAGTCTACAGTCATGCTTCTGGAGGCCCAAGCAGCTACAGGTGGTGTAATTGATCCCCATCGGAATGAGAAGCTGACTGTCGACAGTGCCATAGCTCGGGACCTCATCGACTTCGATGACCGCCAGCAGATATATACAGCAGAAAAGGCTATCACCGGTTTTGATGATCCATTTTCAGGCAAGACAGTATCTGTTTCAGAAGCCATTAAGAAGAATTTGATTGATAGAGAAACTGGAATGCGCCTGCTGGAAGCCCAGATTGCTTCAGGGGGTGTAGTAGACCCTGTGAACAGTGTCTTTTTGCCAAAAGATGTCGCCTTGGCTCGTGGGCTGATTGATAGAGATTTGTATAGGTCCCTGAATGATCCCCGAGATAGTCAGAAAAACTTTGTGGATCCAGTCACCAAAAAGAAGGTCAGTTACATGCAGCTGAAGGAGCGGTGCAGAATCGAACCACATACTGGTCTGCTCTTGCTGACCGTACAGAAGAGAAGCATGTCCTTCCAAGGAATCAGACAACCTGTGACTGTCACTGAGCTAGTAGATTCTGGTATATTGAGACCATCCACTGTCAATGAACTGGAATCAGGTCAGATTTCTTATGATGAGGTTGGTGAGAGAATTAAGGACTTCCTCCAGGGTTCAAGCTGCATAGCAGGCATCTATGATGAGACCGCAAAACGGAAGCTTGGCATTTATGAGGCCATGAAGATTGGCTTGGTCCGACCTGGTACTGCTCTGGAGTTGCTGGAAGCCCAGGCGGCTACTGGCTTTATAGTGGATCCTGTTAGCAATTTGAGGTTACCGGTGGAGGAAGCCTACAAAAGAGGTCTGGTGGGCATTGAGTTCAAAGAGAAGCTCCTTTCTGCGGAACGAGCTGTCACTGGCTATAATGATCCTGAAACAGGAAACATCATCTCTTTGTTCCAAGCCATGAACAAAGAACTCATTGAAAAGGGCCATGGCATTCGCTTATTGGAAGCACAGATCGCAACTGGTGGGATCATTGACCCGAAAGAGAGCCATCGTTTACCAGTTGACATGGCATACAAGAGGGGCTATTTCAATGAGGAGCTCAGTGAGATTCTCTCAGATCCAAGTGATGATACGAAAGGATTTTTTGACCCCAACACTGAGGAAAACCTTACCTATCTACAACTAAAAGAAAGATGCATTAAGGATGAGGAAACAGGGCTCTGTCTTCTGCCCCTGAAAGAAAAGAAGAAACAGGTGCAGACATCACAAAAGAATACTCTCAGGAAGCGCAGAGTGGTAATAGTTGATCCAGAAACCAATAAGGAGATGTCCGTTCAGGAGGCCTACAAGAAGGGCCTTATTGATTATGATACCTTCAAAGAACTGTGTGAGCAGGAATGTGAGTGGGAAGAAATAACCATCACAGGATCAGACGGCTCCACCAGAGTGGTCCTAGTGGATAGGAAAACAGGCAGTCAATATGATATTCAAGATGCCATTGATAAGGGCCTTGTTGACAGGAAGTTCTTTGAACAGTACCGATCTGGCAGCCTCAGCCTCACTCAGTTTGCTGACATGATCTCCTTGAAAAATGGTGTGGGCAGTAGCGGTGGCCTGGGTGGTAGTGTTAGTAGTGATGATGTGTTCAGCAGCTCACGACATGATTCAGTAAGTAAGGTTACTACCATATCCAGCATGAGGAATTTAACCATCAGGAGCAGCTCTCTGTCTGACCCCGTGGAAGAATGTACCCCCATTGCAGCCATCTTTGACACTGAAAACCTTGAGAAAATCTCCATTACAGAAGGTATAGAGAGGGGCATTGTGGATAGCATCACTGGTCAGAGGCTTCTGGAGGCTCAGGCCTGCACAGGTGGCATCATCCACCCTACCACAGGTCAGAAGCTGTTGCTTCAGGATGCGGTCTCCCAGGGTCTGATTGACCAAGATATGGCCACCAGGCTGAAGCCTGCTCAGAAAGCCTTCATTGGCTTTGAGGGAGTGAAGGGAAAGAAGAAGATGTCAGCAGCGGAGGCAGTGAAAGAGAAATGGCTCCCCTACGAGGCTGGCCAGCGCTTCCTGGAGTTCCAGTATCTCACAGGAGGCCTTGTTGACCCTGAAGGGCAGGGGAGGATAAGCATGGAAGAAGCCATCAGAAAGGGGTTTATTGATGGCCGAGCAGCACAGAGGCTGCAAGACACCAGCAGCTATGCCAAAATCCTGACCTGCCCCAAAACAAAGTTAAAAATATCCTATAAGGATGCCGTGAATCGCTCCATGGTTGAAGACATCACTGGGTTGCGCCTTCTGGAAGCTGCCTCTGTGTCGTCCAAGGGCTTACCCAGCCCTTATAACATGTCTTCAGCGCCAGGCTCCCGCTCTGGCTCCCGCTCTGGGTCTCGCTCAGGCTCTCGCTCTGGTTCCCGCAGTGGGTCCCGGAGGGGAAGCTTTGATGCCACTGGGAATTCTTCCTACTCTTACTCCTACTCATTCAGCAGTAGCTCTATTGGGCACTAGTAGTCAGTTGGGAAGGGTTGCTATACCTTGGTTTCTTTTATATGAATCTCCACTTTATTAAACAATAAAAATGAAAACCTGGTGTTTGCAGTATAGTGATAGAACATTTTTTGCTTACAGAAAAACATAGGCATGGTTGAAATCAAATAGCAAAGGCTGTTCTAGCTTCTTACCTTAACTCATTTTCACTAATGTAGTACACTTGGATGAAGTGTGTATGAAATGGTAATCACTTGTAAGGATAGCACAACTTGAACTTAGAGGTTGTTTCTTCTCTTCTGTATTTAGATTTTTTGATCAATTCTTCAACTTTTGGGGGCCTATAATACAGATTTCTATTATTGGAGATAAACATTAAATTGATCACTGATATTTTAATATTTCTGTTTCTTATCTAAATACATCTATTTTCTGTATTAGGAAAACATTACCTGCCCTCCACCCTTCCCACTCCCCCCCAAAAATATCCCACCCCAAATCCAAGGATTTTGGAATATGTCTCCTTTAGTTTTAGAATGTGGATTGTATAACCCATATACTCTTCAGTGTACCTGTTTGGTTTCGTATTAATTTGACTGTATGTGCATGGTAACAGCAATCTTTGCTTTTCTTTGGTCAAAGTTTTCTGTTTATTTTGCTTGTCATTTTCTATGTACTTTTAAAAGGTATCTTTATGAAGTTTGCTATTCTGGCAATAAACTTTTAGACTTTTGAAGTTTTTGTGTTTTAATTTAATGTTTATATACACACGCGGGCATACTGCAGTAGCTTTTTGTTTATCATAAAATAGACCCCAAACCACTTATTTACTAAATATCTATTAAGACTACTGGCTATGCCTGTAATCCTAACACTTTGAGAGGCCAAGGCAGGAGGATCGCTTGAGGCCAGGCCGAGCAAGAATAAGACCCAATATCTACAAAAAAATAGAAAAGTTAGCCTGGTATAGTGGCATGTACCTATAGCCCCAGCTAATCTGGAGGCTGAAGAAGGATGATCACTTAAGCCCAGGAATTTGAGGTTGCGGTGAGCTATGGTGATGGCACTGCATACTAGCCTAACCTGAGTGACAGAGAAGACTCTGTCTTTAAAAAAAAAAAGACATTTTAGTCCTGATACTTGTTAGAAGGTGGTCTTTTGAAATTAATCCTTTCAACACTTTTTTTTTTTTTGAGACTGAGTCTCATTATGTCGCCCTTGATAGAGCGCTTTGGCATCACAGCTCACAGCAACCTCAAACTCTTGGGCCAAGTAGCTGGAACTACAGGTGACTGCCACAATGCCCAGCTATTTGTTGTTGTTGTTTAGCAGGCTCAGGCTGGGTTCAAACCCACTAGCTCTGATGCATGTGGCTGGCGCCCTAACCACTGAACTACAGGCGCAAGCCCTTTCAACACTTTTTGAGTGCCTGTTGTGTTACCAGGTAGAGTCTTTAGAAAGAAGCCTGTGTCAAGAGGTCAATAACCTTGTTTTAGTTTATTCAAGACAGTGAGTACCAAGTAGCATTGGCAAAGTCACCATCATAGGACTGAAAAAACTTGATGTGGCTAAGATTCCTTTCTGAGCATCTTCAAAATAATGGTGTTTGACCTTATCCTTTAAGAGGAAAGAATTGTCCTGGAATGTATGAAAATTATTACTGAAAAGTTCTTGGCTCTCAAGACAAGGAAATACATCTATTTAATCAAAGAAAAACTACTGAAATTCAGACATTTTTCATTAAATGAATAATGACTTTACTGAATACTTGCTATGTCTAGTATTGGGTGAGATACTATGAAGATTCAGTAGAATTTATAAGCCCTCTGACTACAAAGCATTTGCAGTCTGGGTGGTGACAGAAAACCACAGAAAGCAATCAGTGGGACAGTTTTCCCACAGCAGTGTATAGCAATATGATCAAATAAATTTTATTGTACAGATCATAGGAAAGTAAGTGAAATGCTAATTGTGTAGAACAAAAAGGATCTTTAAGGTCAGGTAATACTTATCAGGAGCTTTTGGTGCTTAGGGTGAAAGTTACCTCCACTCTTATTGCATGGGCCATTTTTCCTCCACAGCACTCATTCCTTAACTCACCTCTTTTCCCCCACTCACAATGTAGAGGACTCAAATTAATTTTGTTTACTAAATAATTTAGTTCTGTGTGCAGTATGTTGTCAGAAGCCATGGATCACATGCTAGAAATACATGGTACAAAAACAGCACTCATCATCTAAGAGGAAGAAGAAATATATAAATGCTGTGTTGGGGGAAATGAAGGAAGTTCCTTATACTAGAGCTGGGAGGCCCTATATGTCACCACAGGCTGCCATGATAAGATACAACCTTAAACAGTAATGCATTTTCTCACAGTTCTGGAGGCTGGAAGTCCAAGATCAAGGTGCAGGCAGGGTTGGTTTCTGGGGAGAACACTTCCTGGCCACCTTCTCACTGTGTGCTCATATGGCCATTTCTCTGTGTTTATGCAAAAGGGTGGGGGTAGAGAGAGCTCTGGTGTCTCTTATAAGGACATTAATTTTACCAGATTAGAGTCCTACCCTCATGCCCTCATTTAACTTTAATTACCTCCTAAAGGCCCTATCTCTAAATACAGTCACATCATGTGTTGGGACTTTGGAAGGGGTGAGGGGGAGCAATTCAGTATATAACAGTCCGAGCCAAGCACAGACGTCTTGAAGAACTCTCCAGCTACGTGAGCATATAGGTTAACAGCATCAGCACAGAGCTATTTCTTTGGCTGAAACAGTAACTAGAGTATAGTCAAATGACAAATCTTTCCTGTCCCCTCCAAGCTTTTGCCATAGTTGTCACTAAGCTCTGAGATGAGATGGGGTTATGTCCTGGAGAGAGGACATGCTTGTCCGTGGCTATGTTTTGATTTGGTTCACATACATGGTACATACACAGAAAAGGGAAATATGTAACTTTTCAAGGAGAGTTACCATGGCACATGCAAAAATAGTCTCACATTTTCCATACCACTTGGGTAACTATGGAACTCCACATTAAAAGTAAAGGTACTGTGGGCAGAGCATGAATGTATTATTTCTAGAGCTACTCTCTTATCCCACATTTGCTTGCAGTTACCAGCCGACTGCTGTATTTTATGATGCTGCCTATCTATGCTTTTTTTAATTAAAGGTGAGCACTATGCCACTTGCCTGTGGCAATAATTGTTCACAAAAATTTCCTCCAGTTTGTGCATCAGGGGTAAGGAAAATGCAAGGGGAAGCAAAAGTTTGATAATCAGGCTTGAAAAAATAAAAATATACAAGGGATTAGATTCTGGGAGTTAAAAGCATTCAAGAAACAGAAAGGGCTAATTGCAGGAAATGTACAGTAAAAAGTATAGGAAATATACAGTAAAAAGTAAGCTTCAGTCATCAAAGCAAGAAAGCACTCAAGGACTAATGGAGTGTGTCAATGAGACACGGGTGGCTTACAGTGTTATCAACTGGCCAAATTTGGGATAATGTGAGCATCAACAAGAATCGCAATGTTAATGGATTTATATACACATATATTTGGGGTAAATTTAAAAATATTACACCAGTAATTTCTTTAAAAAGCCCTTGATTCCACAGAGAAACAACAAAACAGAGGTGTGGAAAGAATGCCAGTTAATAAATGTAGAAGGCCATGATAGAGCATCATCATTTATAATTCCCTATGTAGTAAAAGACTCAGTGAAGGATTGTATGAGCGGTTGTGGAACAGGATATACTTACTGCCTCAGGATAGAATCCCACAGGTTACTTATCAGTTAAGAGGAAAATGTACTATTAGGATAAAGAAATACAGCCACCACCCTCACCAACTGATCAAATTTAGCGTTATTAATAGGAGAATCTAAGATAGTGTCTCTATGGGTTGCAATAAGAGGCACACAACATCCACATGGTATTCTTGCAAAAATGATTAAACTGACTCTAATCATGAGTCGAAAAAAATCTGACAAGTCCAGAATGAGGGGACAAGTCCAGAATGATGAGCCACAGACAACTGGCTCATCACAAAATTCAATGACTTAATTTTTTAAAAAGGGTGAGGGAGACTTCTAGATTAAAAGAGACAATAACCAATTACATTATGGGTTAAAAAAATAATAAAGCTATGAAAGGAATATTGGGGACAGTGGAGAAATCAAATACGCACTGTATATCAAAGGATTTTATAGAATTATTACTGTTAGATTTGATCACATATTGTAGTCATATAGGAAAATGTTCTTATTCTGAGGACATGCATGCTAACATATTTAGGGGTGAAGAATCTGCAACTTTCAAAGAACTCGGCAAAAATAAGCGTGTGGGTCTGTGAATGTGAAGACACGTAGAAATCAAATGTGGCAAAAGGCTAAAGGCTCAGAGCCTGTAGCTCAAGCGGCTATGGCGCCTGCCACATACACCAGAGTGGGGCCCGGGCCTGCCAAACAACATTGACAACTACAACCAAAAAATAGAGGGGCATTGTGGGGGCACCTGTAGTCCCAGCTACTTGGGAGGCTGAGGCAAGAGAATCGCTTAAGCCCAGGAGTTGGAGGTTGCTGTGAGCTGTGATGCTACCGCACTCTACCGAGGGTGACAGCTTGAGACTCTGTTTCAAAAAACAAAAACAAACAAATGTGGCAAAATGTTAAAAATTAATAAGCAGAAGGACGACTAAACAAACGTTCATTGTATTATACTTTAAACTTATTTGTAGATATAAACCATTTTTTCTAAATAAAAGTTGAAGAGGAGGGAGAATGCAATTCAAAGAAGACCAAGGAACATTCACCCACCTATAGCAGAAACTGCGCAGGAAGACCTTCCCGCCTTTCCCGGGCTGTTTCCTCCAGGCGGCTCCCGTCACGTGGCCCCGCCCACGGTTCCCAGAAGCCCGCGCGCGTGGCAGGCAGTTCCGCCGCTACCTCCGGGCTGGCGGGCTGCGGCTATGGAGGGCGAACCTCCTCCGGTTGATGAGCGGCGGCGGCTGCAAGAGGAGCTGGGCGAGTTTGTGGAGAGCTGTTGCCGGACGCTGGAGGAGGTGACAGCGTCCCTGGGCTGGGACCTGGATAGCCTGGATCCGGGGGAAGAGGAGGCGGCGGAGGTGAGGGGCGCGGCAGTCGGGCTCTTTGGGGACCCGCGGTCTGGTGTGGCGGGCGAGTACGTACGGTGTGCAGCGGCGGGGAGAGCTAGGAGCCCGGATCAGTGTGCAGAGCCGTAGCTGGCGCCGGGGACCGAGGGGCGCTGTGAGGCCTGGCGCAGCCCTGCAGCTTCTGGGTCTGCGTCTGGAGCGTGTGAGGGCCTCCGGGCGCCCCGCACCGACCCCGGGCCTGGCGCTCCTCCCGCGGAACTTCGAGTCTAAAGAAAATGGGAACATGTGGGTGGGGAGCGAAAGGTAGATCTGGTGTTTGTTTAGAGAACAAATGGGCTCGGCGCCTGTAGCTCAACCAGCTAAGGCGCCAGCCACATACATCAAAGCTGGCAGGTTCGAATCCAGCCCAGGCCTGCCGAACAATGACAACTACAACCAAAAAATAGCCGGGCGTTGTGGCGGGCGTTGAGGAAAGAGAATCGCTTAAGCCCAGGAGTTGGAGGTTGCTGTGAGCTGTGATGCCACGGCACTCTACCCAGGGTGACAGCTTGAGGCTCTGTCTCAAAAAAAAAAAAAAAGAAAAGAAAAGAAAACGCGTGAATGGATCTCAATGTTGGGTCCACAAGGGAGTTGGCAATTTGCCTTGTCATTTGTCAAATGGATTTTGCAGTTGCACTAAATTGGGTGTCAGGAGAGGTTTGCCAATTCGCCTTTCTCAGCCTCAAAATTGGACACTTATGACTGAGACAAACCCGATTATAGGATTATTAAAGACGTTACTAAGAGATGGTAACCAGGACGTTAGAATTGTTTTTAAAAAAATGCAGTCAAGTGAACAATCTTCACTTTTTTGTTTTTTTAATGAGAAGAAAAGGAAGTGGTCGGAGGTAGGGTAAATCGTGATCTTTAGTATTCTTTCTGGGTTTACTCTGCTGTGATAATTTTTCCCGAGTTTAAGCTACATGACTGATTCCTCAGAGGCCTTTAAAGCATACTCGATTTGTATATATACTGTTCACTATTTATTGTATTAAAAGCACAGTGGAAAATTTAAAATCTGTTTGAAGCTTGAATTCCCTAGTGTGTGCCTACCAAACCTTGCCATAGGGCTGTTTACTCAGTATTGTAGTAACGTTGGGTTCCCTGCATTAACACATAGAAGAAGAGCTTTGTATATACTACTTTTTTTTTTTTTTGAGACAGAGCCTCAAGCTGTCCCCCTGGGTAGAGTGCTCTGGCATCACAGCTCACAGCAACCTCTAACTCCTGGGCTCAAGTGAGTCTCCTGCCTCCGCCTCCCAAGTAGCTGGGACCACAGGCGCCGGCCACAACACCTGGCTATTTTTTGGTTGCAGCCCTCATTGTTGATTGGCAGGTCGGGGCTGGATTTGAACCCACCACCTTAGGTGTATGTGGCTGGCGCCTTAGCCATTTGAGCCATGGCGCCGAGCGTGTGTATACTACTTAATGTTTACATTCCCTCATTTAAAACTCCAGATATCCCTGTGAGATTGGCACTGCTGGCCATATTTTACACATGAAGAAACAGACACAGAAGGGTAATTTGTTCAAGTATATATTGCACAGTATGTGGCTCTTAGGATTTAAACCCAGGCATTCTGGCTTTTTTGAGTGTGCTTGAGTGCTGTGCTGCCTCTCTGAAACTCCTTTGTAAAATCCACAATTCTGACAATCAGCTATGGGTGTACATCTAATTTTTGCAAAACCAGTTATCAAATAATCATGGGAGCGACTTGGTTTAACAATTCTAGTTAGTGACATCCATAAATCCTAGAATAGGTGGAGTCCAGTTAAGGAATCTTCTCTTTTCCACTAGTGTTTTAATGTTTTTTGTTTGGTGGTGGGGAGGGGCAATACTGAGAAGTCACCCATTGCAGTACCCTGTCTTAAAGTCTGTGATGGGTGGGGCTGGTATGTGGTACAGGTTATTGTAGGTTGTGGTGAGTCAGCAAAGGCTTCCCTGATAAAGTAAATTCTAAGCTGATAAGTAAAAGTGAGCAGAATTAGCGAGGTGAAGCATGGAGGAAGCATCAACAACATGTATAGAAGTCCAGAGATAAAGGAGTGACCAGATCAAGAATAGAAGTCCAGAGATAAAGGAGTGACCAGATCAAGACACCTCAAGTAGTTAAGAATAGCTAAAGGTTAGAGTTTGGGGTTAGAAAGGAGTGATTATGGCAGGTAGGGGCCAGATCTTAAAGGTCCTTGTTGGCCATTTTAGAGAATCTAGATTTTTTTTTTTTTTTTTTTTTTGAGACAGAGTCTCAAGCTGTCATCCTAGGTAGAGTGCCATGGCATCATAGCTCACAGCAACTGGGCTCAAGCAATACTCTTGCCTCCATTTTTCTATTTTTAGTAGAGACCCGGGTGTGTGGGGAGGTGTGTCACTTTTGCTCAGGCTGGTCTCCAACCTGTGAGCCCAAGCAATCCACCCTCCTCGGCCTCCCAGAGTGCTAGGATTCTAGGTGTGAGCCACCATGCCCAGTCTAGATATTTTTTAATGAATGCAGTGGGCAAGGCCTGGAAATATTTTAAGCTGGGGTATATCATAATAGTATTTGCCTTTTAATAAAATAATAATTGCATATGTTTCTTGAACACTTGCTGTGTACCAGGCCCTGTTCTAATTATATTATGTGTATAAACTTCGTGTAATTTATTTAATATCCACAGTAGCTTTGTGAGAGAGGTCCTGCTGTTATTTTCATTTTTATCAATGAGGAGACAGGTAAAGAAAGGTTAAGTACCTTTCTCAATTTTGTACATACAGTAAGTAGCAGGCTGGGATTCAGGTTAGCCACAGTGTGGAGAATGGGGTGAAGACTGGAAGCAGAGAGAGTCGAGTCTGGAAATGGCTGTTGTAATCCAGGAGAGAAGTGAAGGGATTTCGGAGATATGTAGGAGTAAATTTATAACTAGGTGGTTGATTGAATATAGGTAATGAGGGAGAAGAGGAAATTTCTTGTTTGAGCAAGAGGGACCTTTCACTGAAATAGGAAAACATGAGAGAAACAGGTTTGAGGGTTAGAAGACTATGAATGTGATGAATGTATTATTGTTCATGTTGAAGTTTTATTTCTTTAGTATAACGTACCAGGCCTAAGGAAAGAGATTTTGAGAGTCATCACTGTATAGTGAGAATTGAAGCCATGAGCTCTGTAAGCATATATTGAATTGTAGAAGGTCAGTAGTTTAGATCTACATGAGACACCAACATTAAAAGGAAAGGAGTAGCGCAAGAAAGGCAGATCTTTGGAGGAGACCAAGAAGGAGCCAGAGAGGTAAAAGGAATATGAAATGTATATCAGGATGACAGAAACGGACAACTGGAATGTGGCCTTCCAGTAGTTTCAATTTTATGAGTCCTGTGACATGTTCTTTGGTTTTAGTAGTGAGAAGGTAGTTAGTGACCTACTGATTGTTTTCAATAGGGCCATGGTGGCAGTGAATGAGGAATGGTCGCAGGTGAGACTGTTGAGATAGTGAATATAAACAGATCTTCCAGAGACTTAGTCTTTGGTGAGATGGTACAAGGGCAGAGGCTTTAAGGGGACACAGAGTATTGAGGGAGTTTTTTTTTTTATTTTTTAATTTTAAATACATACACGCCTATGTGGGGGTTGGGAGAGATCTGCAGAAGAGGAAGTCTAGATAGTACTGGTACTTAATCAGATAGTAAACATTTTATGGTATAATTATTTCTTTAAAAGTTATGTATCTATTTTCTTTGCTTCTGTTTGATTTTTATAGGATGAAGTTGTGATATGTCCTTATGATTCTAATCATCACATGCCTAAATCATCTTTAGCAAAGCACGTAGTATCTTGTAAATTGAGGAAACTGGGCTATACCAAAGAAGAAGAGGTACCATATATTTACTGTATTTTATATATATGTGTGTATGTCATGTAATTCATGTATTAATAAATGCATAACATTTAAAACTTAACATTGTAAGGTTTTTCTAACATCAAATAATAGCCCTTTTTGTAGTGTAGCATAGTACTTGGCTAATTTCACACAAATTATTATGAGAAGTATTTAAATGGTACTAATCTGTAGTTTATGTCAAATCTTAAAATAGTCAATATCTAATACTTAGGAACACTAACAATTTTTTTTTTAATGTTTAGGATAAAATGTATAATCCTGATTTTTTCTATGAGAATGTGAAGATACCTTCAGTTACTTTGAGTAAGTATTAAGTTATTAGATTATAATTTTAAAATGTCTTAGTATAGGTATTGATGTTTCATTTTTGAATTATAAGCATGTTTATGATTTAAAAAGACATTCAGTACTATAAGAGAATGTAGGATTAATTAATATTATGGGAAACTAGTTTGTATAATCTGAAATCTAGAGACCAGGTTTATATTCAAAAGGCAGTGAAAACCCTACAAAGCCTTGTACATTAGGGAAGGTGCCTTCCTTCTTGATTATAACAAACATCTGAGCATATAACAAAGATTGGAGGATAAGACTAAAAATGTGAATGGGTTCCAGAGATTCATAGCATATTCAGAGGTTAAAGTGTCAGGCTCTGGAAGTAGAATGCCCAGATTCAACTCCTGGTTTTGTAACAAATATTTAAGTTTCAACAAAGTAATTAAGCTGTTGCCTAAATTTTTTTTATATAGAGAAGGGGTGATGATAATAGCAATTTGTGAAGATTAAATGACAGATGTGTCACGTTTAGAATTGTGCCTGAAACTTAGCTGGAGGCAACCAGAGGGGTCACAGAATTAATATAGTTATAGTACAGGTTTCAAGAAGTTAGCTATTATTGATCGCTAAAATTTGTAGCTGCTGTTGCTGCTGCATTTCCAATTACAGTGTTTTGTGAACTTTCTGAAGTCTGGTTATTTACTGGGCTTTAGATTTCTTCTAGATGGGAAAGAATTCTGTGTTCAGATTATTTAAGTAGTGATATAGATGTTTGCTCTCTTTAGATTCTGGAAGATTTGTCTATGTAGCCAGAGAGTTTGGATTGGAAACCAGTTAATCATTTAATTGTGACACTGATTAATCATATTTATGGATTTTTTTGACAGATAAAGACTCTCAATTCCAGATAATTAAACAAGCTAGAACTGCAGTTGGAAAAGATGGTGATTATAACAATCAAAGTAAGTAGTATCACAGTTTAAACTACTTAATGAATCAAATTGGTTTTTTTCATAAGCACATGTTACTAATTTTCAGGAAAACCCTCATGAAAACAGTTACATGGGAAAGGTTAAATTTTGCGTTTAACATTGGGGTAATTTGCTTTGTTTCAGCTTAATCTGTTAGATACCACCTACTCAAGTAAACCAGAGTCTTACTAGAATACTATCTTAGCTAATGCTAATGCTTTGGAATTATATGGTGATTTTATACATGAGATTGCCTTGTGGATAATTTTTAAAAAATTATTAAGTAAACATAGATTGTTGTGACTTACCATGGTTAGGATTTTTCAGCTTTATAGATGGTGTCAAAGTGATACACAACCATAAAGCTTAAGACTTTAAGCGCTAGTGATTCTTTTACCAAAGACTCTTTGGGCTGTGCTTTCAACTTAATTGTATTTTCAACTTATAATGAATTTATTGGGACTTATTCCTGTCAGCAGTCGAGGAGCAAATGCCATTGAGTGAGACAGTTTTACCCTGAGATTTCTTCTAGAATGTTGAAATGCAGTGTAAAAAGATAGGCTTAGGCTGAAAGAGGTAGTCTCTCAGTTTCTTTCAGAGCATTACCCCTTAAGTGAGTTGGTTTTTATTTTTTTATTTTATTTTCTATTTTTATTTTTTCAGACAAGAGTTTCACTTAGTCATCCTTGGTAGAGTGCCGTTGCATCATAGCTCACGCAACCTCAAACTCTTGGGCTCAAATGATCCTCTTGCCTCAGCCTCCCAAGTAACTAGGACTACAGGTGCCAGCCACAATGCTGGCTATTTTTAGAGACAGGGGTCTTACTTTTGCTTAGAGTGGTCTCTAACCTGTGAGCTCAGGCTGTCCACCTGCCTTGGCCTCTCAGAGTGCTGGGATTACAGGCATGAGCCACCGTGCTCGGCCCTGTGAGTTGGTTTTTAATCATGTTGGATCTTGGACCTTCTGAAATGATGAATGCTAGGGATTCCCTTCTCAGAAAAAAAGCCCCAACACAAAGTTTTATGTATAATTTCAGTGAATTTGTAGATCTGTTCAGGCCCGGCTTTGGATCTGGGTTAGAGATTTTCTTCTTGGGGCTTCAACAGAGACTAGGTTAGAATTTTTAAGCATAAGCTTTTAGGAAATTGAAAGAAAACTTAATATATCAAAAACAGAAGTGAATGAGTTAATAAGAGTTTAGATTTACGATGACCCCTAGGTATGACATCCAGCCAAAGTCTGACCAGGATTTCTGAGTTATCTTCTATAGGTAGCTTTCTCTGGACATGTTACTTTTTTCTAGCTGTATTGTATTCACCAGGCTATAGTCAATGAGTCAATGGCTCGTTTTCTTTCTCTCGTTGGAGTTCACGGTCTTTACTAAACCTGTTGTAAGCCAGTATCTGAACTTGATTTCTATTGTATTGTGGCATCTGAAAGGAAGACCAATTTACCCTAGCCCAGCCCGTCTACATTAAGCGTTCCCTATAATAGCCTGAAGCATATTTCTTGTATTTCCTGTTTGGAAGTTCCCATTTTTGTGCCAGTCAGCTAAATTCCAGGATTTTTTCTTTTAGAGAGACATTTGACTCTCCTCTTATATGGAGATACAACTGAGCTGCTAAGGCTTTTTGGGCCTTATTGGTTCTACTTAGTGTCCCTGTTTAATTAGTATATCCACAAAAAGGTAAAAGTTTTGATTTTTTTGGAGGGGTTGATACTTAAGAACTTTATCTGACTCTTAACTAGTTAGATAAATTTCCTGAATTAATTTTAGAGTTGAAAGAGAACTTGGGGATCATCTAATCCAGCATCTGCAAATTACAAATAAGGAAACGGTTTCTGAAACATACATGTGATTAAGTTCTGGTGTGTTTATTCTAAAGGTCTTCAATATTTTTATTTTTTAAAAGGTTCTTTTTTCAGGGCTCTTTTGTGTATTTCATTTCTCTTTCACAACAAGCTTGTGATAGGGTGGACAAGTATTTTCCCCTCCATATTAGGTGAAGAAACAGAAGTACATGAAAGTGAAGTAATTTACCTCTGCTAGGTAATAGCAAAGCTGGATACAGAGCCAAGTTCTGAATTTTGTTACAAACTTTGAACTGAGTTGTTCTGTTTTCTGTTAGAAATTCTCTACATTTAGTGAAATGAATGGATTAGGATTCCATGATTAAGTGGAAGTCTATCAAAAACTTAAAATGTGTGCATAATCTCTGCTACTGTCAGTGCTGTTCATTGCCTTAAACATACATTTAAGAAATAAGCTAGTTGCTTAGCCTTGTTTAAAGGACAACTTCTTTTATTTTTTCTTTCTTTATGATTTAAAGCTATCTTTTATGTTTAGAGAAACAGAGATAGTGAATGCTAATCATGTCCTAGGTCCAATAATTGGTAGCAGCTATTTTCTAAGTGGAATTAATTGCAAAAAGCAATATTAAGATGAAATGGGTGGAGAGTTTTGTATGTATGAGTTATTTAGAAAATGTTCTTTTTTTTTAAAATAAGTAACTGGCTAATAAGGCAGATTTGGGCATGAAGTTTAGTTCTTTACAAAAGTAAAGAATTTTTTCAGTAGATAGTTAAGAACTTTTATTTGATTTTGAATTCTTACACTGTCTCACTGTCCTTAAATTAAAATTTAAATGTCCAGAATAACTATTTTTATATTATCTATAACCGTCTTAAAATTTTTTCTTTTTTTGATCCTGTGTAGAGTTCTGCAGTTTCTCAACAGATTGTTTTTGTGGCCTACTTCTGTCTTACATATTTTAAAATCTTTTACCTGGCTCGGCGCCTATAGCTCAGTGGCCAGGGCACTGGCCACCTATACCAGGGCTGTCGGGTTCAAACCCGGCCTGGGCCTGCTAAACAACGACAACTACAATAAAAAAAAAAGCTGGGCATTGTAGTGGGTGCCTGTAGTCCCAGCTCCTTGGGAGGCTGAGGCAAGAGAATTGCTTAAGCCCAAGAATTAGAGGTTGTTGTGAGCAGTGATGTCACGGCACTTTACCAAGGGCGACATGTAAGACTCTGTCTCAAAAAAAAAAATCATTTACCCTAGGACAAGAATCTCATTGAGTTATCTTCTTATTGATGTATTTTCTTTGAAGAGAGAATGATTAACATTTTACATTTTTTCCTTGTAATTAATATTTTGTTTGCTGTACACTAAAATATAAAGTTTTTGACAAGGTTTTATGTGTATTTCATTCCATTAGTCGTGTTGGGCCTAAACTCAATGTACAGAATTTTCAATCTGTTAACTTCTATAAAAATTTGAACTATCATTAGAGCTACATGCTTATTTTTAGGGATAGTTACTTTGGTTAATTTTAAAACCAAGACATTAATTTTAATCATAAAAGTCATCTTATGTTTAGTAGTTTTTCTTTTCCTTTAGTCTTAAATATTCAAGTTCTATACTTCAATTTCATGAAGTGTGTGTGAATCATGGCCATGATTTGAAGATCAGTATACAATAAAAGAATCTTAAAGAGAGGGTAGAATGGCTTTAGACTCAATCTGTTCTTATCACTTGTGAGACTTTGGGCAGGTTATGTTACTTCTATGGGCCTTAATTTCTTTATCCTAATGTTAAGGAATTGACTCTTATGAATTATTCCTAAAATTCTAAATTATATTTGTGATGGTACCTTTACTACTATTGACTATTGTATGTCATGTGTTTAAGATGCCCTGTGATGGCAAACATGACTAACAAGGAAGAATGAGAATTAGCGTTACTAAAAACAGAGTTTGGGCTGGGCTGAGTGGCTCATGCCTATAATCCTACCGCTCTGGGAGGCTGAGGTGGGTGGATTGCGTGAGCTCACAGGTTTGAGACCAGCCTGAGCCAGAGTTGAGAACTCTTCTCTAAAAATAGCCGGGAATCATGGCAAGTGCCTTTAGTCTCAGCTACTTGAGAAGCTGAGGCAAGAGAATTGCTTGAGCCCCAAGAGTTTGAGGTTGCTGTGAGCTATGATGTCACAGCAAAGTTCTAGAGATGGGTAGAGATGATGGCTGTACAACATGTGAATGTACTTAATGTCTCTGAACTATACACTTAAAAATGGTCAACATATTAAACTTTACTACAATTAAAACTGCAAAAGAAGGCAGCTGGAAGGCCATGAGCTACTATGATTACAGCACATTCAGATGTACCTCTAAATCTTAGAGAAATGTGCATTTTGAAAATTGACATTTTATGTAAATGTAAGCTTATTTGTGTTTATCCTTTTTATTTTTTGCTAGAAATATCTATGTTCTGAATGATTTGAATGCAGCTTGTTGCTTAACTTTTCCTGTACTTTTTCTTTTTCAGTAATTGGGGTGAGTATAAAGAGGAATTAGGAACCTGAATATACTCCTTATTTAAAGATATGCAGTATCCTTTTTGCAAATGATATCCTTTTAAAAGTATCAATCAAATTTCTAAACTTTATCTTAATAGCTATCACAATATTATAGTCTTAATTTGGAATTTTGGTTGAATTACAAGAAATTTTAGTATCAATCTGCACCATAAAGAAATTGGAGATTAAATGAACAAAGAAAATGCCAAAATATTTTAAGGAAGAAATCATATTTCTTTGTTTAAAAATAACAGGCAAAGGTTTATGTGGAGCTTGTTTGTCATTCATCATTGTTTTTTAAGTTTTTTGTTTTTCTACCAGATTTTTATAGCCTATATTGAAAGGAATTAGGCTTATCAAAGTTAATTTTTTTATAATTTTACATTATAAAATTAGATGTTTTTATTCCTGGCTACATAAAAGAACTTTTCCTAGTCCCTACCAGAATTAGAATAAAGTTGATTAACTGTAGAAGGAATCTTCTTCCCCACTAATTCAAAGTCTAATAAAAATGGCCATATATTGTTATCTATAGCTGTTAAAACACAGCCTCAGATTCAGAGCAGCACTCCTCTTAATTTGTAGACAAATGTAAAGTCATCTCTTTTTGGTGGTAATGCTTAGTTCATAGTATATTCTTGTTTGAATTCTTTTGCTTCAACCCAAGAAGGTTAATGAGGTTAGACTTTATCAAATATCTGGGAAGAGCTACTGATTTTTACATTGTTCTGTAAACCATAGTTAACTACTTTAGGATAACCTAGCAAACACTGAAAGGATTCCTTTACACTTGATCTTAGCCAAAAGGTCAAGAAGTGGTTAAGATTCCTTTAGTAACTCATGCTTTTTGTTTGCATTAGTGAGTAATGAACTCTAGCAAGAATTGTTTTAAATTGCTTTTTTTACAGTTCCAATCATTTTTTTATTTGAGAAAATTTGAATCTCAAAACAAAAATTTTCTTCAGTGTTTAATACATCATATCAAGGTATTGTACTTACTTTTTTCATTAATGAGCAGATTTTGGAAAGTTCTGTAACTTCTGGGGGGCACTGCTATTTACTTTTTAAAATTAATTAGTTTAAGCTAGTATATTTCCTCCTAAGGAAATTGAAATGAGGTTAGTTTCAGTTTAATCTGTCTTTGGACTGAGGAAACATGGGATTTCTGCTACTTAATTGTTTTTTGGTCCCTAGCTCTAAGTCATTGCACGAATGGAATGTATTTTGAATATTGACCATCTAGCCTGTTGTCTCATATAAAAAAGACTTTTTTTTTACACTTTTAACAGTGTTTCCATAGTTTATTTTCAAAGGAACATTAATGTGTATTACCTATTAAAAGCATTTTTTTCAGCTTTTATGAGGGAAAGCATGTAAATAGATAATATCTACTTTCCCAATATGGGTAGTCTTTTAAAAATTAGTACTTTAGGTGGCGCCCGTAGCTAAGTGCGTAGGGCGCTGGCCACATACATCGAGGCTGGTGGGTTCGAACCTGGCCCAGGCCAGCTAAAATGACAATGACAACTGCAAGAACAACAACAAAAATAGCTGGGCATTGTGGCGGGTGCCTGTAGTCCCAGCTACTTGGGAGGCTGAGCCAAGAGAATCACTTAAGCCCAAGAGTTTGAGGTTGCTGTCAGCTGTGACACCATGGCACTCTACCAAGGGCGACATAGTGAGACTCTGTCTCAAAAAAAAAAAAAAATTATTACTTCATAGCTTTCCTTAGAGCAAGTTATCTCTTCTGGTTGTTACTGCCTGCCTTCATGGGATGTATATTATTGCTGGAGAGAATAGCAAGCATCTGTAGTACCTGGTATATATCCTTTGGGTGGCTGTAGCATTCAGGGTAGAGTCAATGTTTACCATTTGTTGCACAGTTGATATATTGTATATTTATGGATTATTATGAAAAAGCAGTTTGTGTTAGTATTGCATTATCAAAGCATGTATTTTAAGGTAAGTAGTAGATTTTAAGTCCAAGATGTTTCATGTATTGTTTATTCTTGTGATTTTATTTTTACTTTAGGGATTTATTCTTCATTGCCTGTTGAAGTTCCTCTCAATCACAAACGGTTTGTTTGTGATCTAACTCAAGCGGATCGCCTTGCCCTCTATGATTTTGTAGTTGAAGAGACAAAGAAAAAGCGCTCTGATTCTCAAATCATTGAAAATGACAGTGATCTATTTGTGGACTTGGCTGCCAAAGTCAATCAAGGTTTGAGATGAATAGCTCTACATTCTTAATTATTATTTCATTCTGTGAATGTTATTAAGATGATTTAATTGTCAGGGGACTTTGTGTTGGAGTAGAATGGTTTTGTGTCCTTTAATATTGACAGTATAGTCAGCCCTCGATGTCTGTAAGTTACATATCCATGAATTCAGCCAACTATGGATTGAAAATATTTGAGAGAATAAATGGATGGTTGTATCTATACTAAACATCTAGAAATTTTTTCTTGTCATAATTCCCTAAACAGTAACAGTGTAACAATTTACATAGCATTTACATTATACATGTTAGGTATTAAAAGTAATCTAGAGGTGATGAAGTATATTGGAGTCTGTGTATAGGATATATGTAAATACTATGGCATTTTATATAAGGGCCTTGAGCATCCATGGATTTGGTATCTTTGGGGGCGGTCTACCAATCCCACATGTACACTGAGAGATGAATATATGTATTATTCTTACAGAAGGGAAGTATGATTAATGTAAAAGTCAAGCACTGAGTAAATGTTATAACTATGCTATTACTTTAACCTGTGTACAATAATGGCCAGAGAAAAGGAATGAAATAAAATTTTTGCCCAGGGCCTGTGTGTGGTGGCTCATGCCTATAATCCTAACACTCTGGGAGGCTGAGGTTGGAGGTCAGCCTGAGCAAGAGTGTGACTTTGCCTCTACTAAAAATAGAAAAACTAGCTGGGCATAGTGCCGGGTTCTTGTAGTCCCAGCTACTGGGGAGGCTAATGCCACTGCCTTCTACCAGGGGCGACAGAGTGAGACACTGTCCTCCCACCCCCCAAAGGTAGTCCACATATAAATACAGTGTAGAATTTTTAGAATGTTTTTGTCTGCTGCCTTGAATCATGTTGAAATGCAGGATTCTGGTGTTCGTACCTGCTAATTCATAAGAATTTAACAGTTCCAAATGTACAATTTTATTGTCTTATTAGATAATAGTCGAAAAAGTCCAAAATCCTATCTTGAAATCCTGGCAGAGGTGAGAGATTATAAAAGACGACGCCAGTCCTATAGAGCTAAGAATGTTCACATAACCAAGAAATCATATACTGAGGTAAGTTTTATATAATCTTATATATCTTTGTTGATATGTACAAAATTTCCCTTAGGTAGTTTTCTAAATCTGTTTTATGAATTTCCACAGTTCTTGAAAGTTTTCTGAAAGGAAGGATCGTCAGGGTGTCCCACCTGATTTATATTTGCCCCTTCACTTTTAGGCCCACCCAGGCAAAGGCATTCATAGTACCAAACCTTTATATATTATTTGTATATATTATATGTATACAAATAATAATTTGTATATTTATAATTATTTGTACATATTATATGTATGTATATATTTATATATCTATAAAGAAGATGTACAGTCTTAAAAAATATTCTGCTTTTGAGAAAGGAGTATTGTATCATGATAAGAACACGAGTTTTGACTTTAAATAGACCTCAGCTTGAGTGTTGATTCTGCTATCTCTCCTTTTTTTTTTAAATTGAGACAGAGTCTCACTTTGTCACCCTCTGTAGAGTGCTATGGCGTCATAGCTCACAGCAACCTCCAACTCTTGGGCTCAAGAGCCTCCTTCGTAGCTAGGACTATAGGCGCCTGCCACAATGCCCAGCTATTTTTGTTGTTGTTGTTTAGCAGGCCTGGACTGGGTTCTAATCCACCAGCCCCACCACCCACATGTGGCTGGTGCCATAGCTACTGAGCTACAGACACCCAGCCTCTTTTTTTGAGACAGAGTCTGCTCTTGGCAGAGTGCCACAGTGTCACAGCTCATAGCAACCTCAAACTCTTGGGCTCAAGCAATTTTCTTGCCTCAGCCCCCCAAATAGTTGGGAGTATAGATGCCTACCATAATACTTGGCTATGTTTTTTTTTTACAGATGAAGTCTCACTCTTGCAGGCTGGTCTCAAACTTCTGAGCTCAGGCAATCCACCCACCTCAGCCTCCCAGAGTGTTAGGATTATAGGAGTGAGCCACTATACCCAGCTATTATGCTGTTTCTTTTCTTTCTTTCTTTTTTTTTTAATTGAGACAGAGTCTTACTTTGTTCCCCTGGATAGAGTGCCATGACGTCACAGCTCACAGCAACCTCTAGCTCTTGGGCTTAGGTGATTCTCTTGCCTCAGCCTCCCCAGTAGCTGGGACTATAGTTGCCTGCCACAACGCCTGGCTACTTTTTGTTGTAGTTTGGCTGGGGCCAGGCATGAACTCGCCACCCTTGGTATATGGGGCTGGTGCCCTATCCACTGAGCCACAGGTGCCACCCTATAAATCTTTTAATGATTTATCGTATCTCTGGTCATGGCTTTTTCAACATTTTATCTATTCTTAGCCTTATCCATGTTGTACATAGTACATTTTGTTTGCTCTATTCTAGAACAAAATTACTTTGACGAATTTCAGGGAAAAATTATTATATACTTTTGTTAGTTACTATGCCCAACTGCTGTGGGGTATGCAAAGATAAATGGCTCACAGACACAAGCCTCAAGGAGCTTATGTAATAGTTTAATACGTGAAAGAGACATTTCAAAATACGGATTGTGTTAAGTGCTGAAATAAAGGTGAACCGAAGTATATGGGAGGAGGGAGTGGTAGTTTTTAAAAGGTTAGATTGGCAAGGGCCTTATCAATAAGTTTTTGTTTGAGGGAAAGGAGAAAAGGAAGCAGGGAGGAATAAAGGAATGTCTGGTAGGCCTGTGTTAGGTGGGTTCTAGGGCTTCAGGGCACTCATGTAGACCTGCTAGACAGGTTGTCGAATGGGGTTTCTAGGGGAATGTGAGAGGTAGAATTTGAGTACGAGTGTGTGTGCCTCATATCACTCCATAGAAACAATCACGGGGAGGTGAAATGGTGAATAAGGATTTTCCAGGAGGAAGAATTCACATTCTTAAAAGTAGGTAAGAGTACAGGAGTTTTATTGAGACCCATTAATAATCCAGGGTGGCTAGAATTTAGAGCTGCTGAGGAACTGTCCATTGAGAGAGAAGGCTGCCTTCTACCTGGTGTTGTAAAATGCTGAAGGGCTTTAAAGTCTTCACTGAGGAGTTTGGATATTTTTTTATTTTACTTTGGGAACCACTGAAATTTCTTTAAGATGGAGAGAAACACAGCCAGCCCTGAGCTATAGTGTCCTTGAGATTGTCCCTTATCTCCTATACCTTTGTTTTTAAAATATTTCCTCTTTAAGCATGAGGTAAGTAAAAGCTGCTATTTTAGTTTGATCTTTGGTTCCTCAGAGACTAGTCCTGTGCTTGACACCATGGGTAAATAGGAAAGAAAAAACTTTCATATAGTTCTTACACATAAAGGATTAAGTCTCACTGGGAAGGTGTCTGGGAAGTCTAAGTCATAGGTTAAAAAAAATTGTAAACAATATCTTTAACAGAGAGATTAGGGGTTTTTTTTGTTGTTTGTTTGTTTTGTTTTGTTTTTGGAGACAGTCTCACTGTGTTGCCTAGGCTAGGGTCCCATGCCATCAGCCTAGCTCACAGCAGCCTCTAGCTCTTGGGGTCAAGCGATCCTCCTGCCTCAGTCTCTTGAATAGCAGGGACTACAGGTGCATACCACAACACCTATCTAATTTTTCTGTTTTTAGTAGAGCTGGGGTTTTACTCTTGCTCACTCTGATCTGGAATTCCTGAGCTCAAGTGATCTTCCTGCCTTGGTCTCTCAGAGTGCTAGGATTATAGACGTGAGCCACTGCACCCAACTTCTTATCTTCTCTATCTGCATGTTTTTTCACTTGATCTCTATCTGTACATCATTTTTTTTGGAACTATTAATATTTAATAGTAAGTTACATAGCATACATCATGACTCTATTCCTTCTTAGTATGTATTTCCTAAGAATAGGGATGTTTTCTTAATCCTAAAACAGTTATCAATTTTTTTTTGTTTGTTTTTGGAGACAGAGTCTCAAGCTGTTGCCCTGGGTAGAAGGCCATGGTATCACAGCTCACAGCAACCTCAAACTCTTGGGCTTAAGTGATTCTCTTGGCTCAGCCTCCCAAGTAGCTGAGACTACAGGCACCACCACAGTGCCCAGCTATTTTTGTTGTTGTTGTTGTTGCAGTTGTCATTGTTGTTTTAGCTGGCCCAGGCTGGATTCAAACCAGTCAGCCTCGGTGCATGTGGCCAGTGCCCTACAGTTACCAATTTTAAATTTAACACTGATATCATACTTTTATCTACTATTCATATTTTAGTTTGTCCATTGCCTTTTTTATGTTATCTAAATTGGACACATCACAGAGTCCATTATATCTTAGGTCCTAATGAAATATTTGATTGATTGTTAACAATAATTTTTCTAGTTCTGTAGTGTTAACATCACAGCTTTCTTAGCTGAATCTTGGTGCTGAACTCTCCCTAGGTGATTCGGGATGTGATAAATGTGCACATGGAAGAACTCAGTAATCACTGGAAAGAAGAACAGGAAAAAGCAGAGGATGGTACTGAAAAGTATGTCATTGTCTTTATTGGTGAAATAATCACTTTATTCTGTTACCTGTAATTATTTATTTTAGCATTTTTAAGGTCCTTGATAGCATTCTATATATGTAACCTAAATGCTTATTGTTCATTGTTGTCAGTGCTCAATATGATTATACCAGAGCTCTTCAATAGTGACCTTTGACAGTTTGGGGTTGGGGGGGGGGGCGGCCATATTAGTGAAATATTTAAATACAAAACATACTGTAAGATATATGTGTTGTTTTTTTTTTTAATAAACTTTTTTTTTTTATTATTTTTTTTTTGTTCTTGCAGTTTTGCCAGGGTTGAGTTTGAACTCACCACCCTTGGTATATGGGGCTGACACCCTACTCACTGAGCCACAGGCACCACCCAAGATACATGTTTTTTGTCCTCTTATGTAGAATGTAAGATTGTACCTATTTATTTAGACCCTATCTGCCATTGGTATGATATAGAACTTAGCACTTTAGGCTGGGTGTATCTGTGTGTGTGTAAGACCGCTGGTAAAACGAACTGATGAATTTTTTTTCTCTTTAGGAATGAAGAAAGGCGATCAGCTTCTGTAGATTCACGACAGTCTGCTGGAAGCTATTTGGATGCTGAGTGTTCACGACATAGAAGGGATAGGAGTAGGAGCCCACATAGACGAAAAAGAAATAAAGATAAAGATAAAAACTATGAGTCGAGAAGAAGGAAAGAGAGGTGAGTCTAATATGTATCATCTAGCATTGAATTGTTTACCTTTGAAAAGCAGAACAGGTCTTCCTTTATAGACCCTGCTGAGAAAGTAAATTGAAAGAATAAGTTAAGGAGAGTAAGTAATTGATGAAGATTCTTAACATTTATCATAATTGAGTTCAGATAATCACAGTTGTAGTGACGTAATTTTATGTGTGATTGGATATTGGTTTCCCTATTGTATCACTCACTCACATGCTTGCTTCCTAACCAGGATATTTTAAAGTAATGGCTAGGGAGGAAGGTGACTATGTTTAAAAGATGTTTACCTAGATTTCTTTCTTCTGCTCCTTTCTCCCCTCTTATTCTTGCTCTCTCTCATTCTTTTTCCTGATAATTTTTCAGTTAAAGGGTATATAGGGTAAGAGAGAAGATCTAGACTTTGATAGTCAGTTTTGGCCTTGTTAGTAAAATTTAGATAGCTAGAGATGTATGAATTAATATTGAAATAATAAATTTAAATCAATCTAGGCCTGTTCCTATATCCTAGCTGCTTCTGAGGCATCTACCTGGCTTTCAGATTCATCAGGTCTGTAACTTTTTCTCAGTCTGCTGCTCTTTCCCTATTATTACTATCCTGATTAAAGAGATGAACTTCATCTATTCACCTAAGTCTGAAATCAAGCAGTCATTTTAGATACTTCTTTCTTACTGCTTGCCATCTTGTCAGTTCCTTATTGTTGTTCATCTTAAGATACCCCACATATACCTCCTCTTCTCTGTCCATGTTACTGTCCATCTGGAAAATGATATTAGTTTTCCTATTTTCTATTTTTAGTAGACAGGGTCTGTCTCTTGCTCAGGCTGGTATTGAACGCCTAAGTTTAAGCAGTCCTCCTACCTCAACCTTCCAGAGTGCTAGGACTACAGGCATGAGCCACCTGGCCTCTTTTTTTAGTTTTATATGCATAGTGCTTGTCAAATAATATGCTTTCAAGTGACATTTTGTTTTTCCAGGGCCATTGGTTATCAGGAATTAGTAAAACTTACTGTATTGGTTTGGTAATTTAGTTCGTAGGTATAAAGATAGCTATTGTTTGGTCCTTCTCTTACAAAAATGAAACTCTTGATTCATATGATATTTTATAATTATATCTACCCAGTATATCCAGACTAACTCTTGATTATCTGTCAGAAATTGTGCTGTTTCATTTCTTTCAAGTTTATAAGTACTTCTTCGACTTAAGAAATTTTTGACATATCTTTAATCATTCCTCATTGTCTTAACTACATTAGAAATCCTTAAAAATCTAAACATGAAATAATTTTCTTTAAAAAGGATAAACTGGGCATTAGCAAGAAATACTTCTTGGCCAGGTGTGGTGGCTCACGCCTTTCATCCTAGCACTCTGGGAGGCCGAGGTGGGTGGATTGCTTGAGCTCACAGGTTTGAGACCAGCCTGAGCAAGAGCGAGACCCCATCTCTAAAAATAGTTAGATGTTGTGTCAGGAACCTATAGCCCAACTACTTGGGAGGCTGAGGCAAGAGAATTGCTTTGAGCCCAGGAGTTGAAGGTTGCTGTGAGCTATGATGCCATAGCACTCTACCCAGGGCAACATCTTGAGACTCTGTCTCAAAAAAAAAAAGAAAAAGAAATACTTTTCAACAGGAAAAGGCTAATCTTTGCTATCTGCCCTTGAGGTAGAATGAATTATGAGTACTTGAGATAAGAGCCAGGATAAGGAAATTAGGTAATTTCTGTATTCTTTGTATGGTCTTTATATTCAACTTGAAGTAAATACTCTGGTCATCTATCATTTTCAGTTAGTTCAGTTTTAAGGTAGAACTCAAAAAAAATCTTTTTTCTTATCCCTATTTCAGATTTTCATTTAGTTTTAATCATGTTTAATATTTACTGTTAAAAAAAATCACTGTTCATGGAACATATGTTCTTAGCAAAGTATCTCAAGAATGGAAGAAAAAGTATCCAATGTACTTGGTCTTACTTTGAAACCAATTTATAGCTTTCATACGAAAGCTATAACCCAATTATAGCCCAAGAAGGGAAAAGGGGAGAGGGAGATGGGGGGGGGGAGGATGGGTGGATGGAGAGTAATGGGTGGGACCACACCTACAATGCATCTTACAAGGGTACGTGTGAAATTTACTAGGTGAAGAATATAACACTATAACTAAGAAAATGCCGTGAAGGCTGTGTTGACCAGTTTGATGAAAGCATTTCATATTGTGTGTAAAAGCAGCACATTGTACCCCATGATTGCATTGAAAAAAAAAATTCACTGTTTAGTTCCAAATGCATATGTCTGGTTGCATATATTGCTGTTGAATTACTATTTTAAAACTTTGATATTAAGATATATTATTTATAATAGTTTTCTTTTATACCTTTTTCACTTTAGGGATGGAGAGAGACATCATAGTCATAAAAGAAGAAAGCAAAAAATGTAAATGGAGTATTCATGCATGTATTAATTATACTTATGCCATGATAATCAATATGCTAATATTTTAATAGCTTTGCATAGGAAAATGTTTATATGATCTATTTAGTGCACATTATTTTCAATAAATACTGCTTCGAACTGTGAGTACATTATATGCCCTACAATTTTGTTTTCCATATATTTTAGTAGATGGTTTACTTCCTATTACTGATTTTGTTTTGTTCTTTTGGTTAATTTATGTATCACAAAATTATTTAATTTAAAAAGTCAAAAGTATATAAGTTCTGTACAAATACTTTATCATTGTGAAAAATTGAACCTGACATAGGAGGCTAAAGTCCCCTTGGAACACCATCTGCAGTCCCTTTGCCCATTGCTGTGGTAACCCCTCTTTACCACTACCCCAGTGAATTGGAATGTCAAAAAACAATCTAGACATCTGAAGGGGAATAGCCTGGCTAAATAAAGTATGGCATAGTCATAGGATAGATTACTATGTTGGAATTAAAAGAAGTAAATCTGAATTAACATGGTTCAATCTCAGAAATATGATGCTAAATGAAAATAACAAATTATAAAAAGTTATATACAAGTTATTTATGTACATAATACTATGCATTTTTTATGTCTATAAATATATAAAAATATATTTTTAAGGATTCAGAAGAATCTATAATAAACTAACAGTTATTAGAGGGTATAAATGGGAGAGATTAAGGGTGGATACTGTGATTGGGAGAATAGTCAAAGGAGACTTTAGCTTTATCAATAATATATTAATTCATTTTAAATACGAAGGTATTCATATTTCACATGTTAATTTAAAATACATTATCATTTTGTGTTCTGTAAATCAACTTAATTGAAGTATTATTTACCTACATTAAAAAGCACCCATTTTTAAGTATGTATTTCATTGGGTTTTGACAAATTTATACCTCTGTATAACCATCATCATGGTCAAGATATAGAATATTTCTAATGTCCCTCAGAGTTCCCTATATCCCTTTGGCAAACAGTTCCTCTAACCCTAGCCCCAGGCAACCACAGATGAGAACTTTCTTAGAAAAGAGAAGTAAGTGGAGATAGGAATGAGGTGGAGGAATAGGGGAAGATAGAATAGGATAGAGAAAGGAAAAGATCTAAAGGCATCCAGATCTCCTTAAAGTTTGAATTTTAAGTATAGTATCAACTGATGCACTATTCAATAAAATGTAGAATGAGGTGAAAAGTGACATTTCTTTGATCCTTGAATTAATTTCTCCATGGCTCTGTTGCTGAGGGCCGTTATGAGCTCCTTTAGAGCAGGTTTTATATCTTCATCAGTGTGACCCCTGTGCCTGGCACTAAGAGTTGTCAATTTGTTATTTTAAATTTTGACAAAAGCTTTTCACACCCTCCCCTCACATCTAGTTTTGATTTTTAGAGTGCTGCTATGAATAATGACTATAGATCCCATCCATCTTAAGTCCTAGCTTGGATAGGCCATTTCTTATATACTGGCTGCAAATGATTTTCTCTTCAGAACTCTCTCAAAGACTGATGCTAGTTACTGTTTCCTGAGCACTTACTACCTGTCTGACTGTTATAAGAGTACACCACCTTTTGCTCTTCCATTCGTTTGTTGATGGACACTTGGGTTGTTCTACCTTTTGGCTATTGTGAATAATGCTGCTTTAAAAATGAGTATACAAATACCCGTTAAATTCCTTGCTTTTTATTCTTTAGGGTATTTGACTAGAAGTGGAATTGCTGGGTCAATTAGGGTAGCTTAATTCTTGGAGAAACCATTATACAGTTTTTTACGGTGGCTATACACTTTACATTCCTATCAGCATGCACAAGGCATCCAATTTTTTACATTGTTGGGAGTACATGTTATTTTCTGTTTTGTTATGTTGTGTTTTAGTAATAGCCATTCTATTGGATCTGAAGTGGTATCTCATTGTGTTTTTTTTTTTTTTTTTGAGACGGAGCCTCAAGCTATCCCCTGGGTAGAGTGCTATGGCATCACAGCTCATAGCAACCTCCAACTCCTGGGCTCAAGTGAGTCTTCTGCCTCCACCTCCCAAGTAGCTGGGACCACAGGCACTGCCACAGCACCTGGCCATTTTTTGGTTGCAGCCATCATTGTTGTTTGGCAGGCCCAGGCTGGGGATTTGAACCCGCCACCTTAGGTGTACGTGGCTGGCGCCTTAGCCAATTGAGCCACAGGCGCCGAGCCTCATTGTGGTTTTGATGAACTCTTTATATTAAGCTGATTTAATTGTCCCATAATACTCTGAGGTGTGAATTCTGTTAATCATCATTTTAGAGATGAGGAAACTGAGGCTCAAAGACTTAAGTAACTGCTCTGGTTTGCAGAGAAAGTTGTAGAGTTAAAAGTCCAATCCAGGCAGTCTAGGTCCTAGGTCCACACTCAATTTTTGGTGAGGAAAAGTTTGTGGGTGAGGAAGTTAAGGCATAGAGAAGCTTAGTTATTTCCCCAGCATCATACAAGTAATACAACAAAGACTGAAATTAAGAGTGTTTTACCACTTTATAAACATTTATTTACTGTGCAGTGTTTTCCATGCATTCATATCCTGATAGTCTCTGTCATTTCATTGCAGTTTCTTCATATTCAGAGTTCTATGAACTCATATATAAGGTTAAAAAAATTTGAAAATGTTACCTACCATTTTATTAAACTGATCTACAAATGATCTTAACCTTGCATTATATCTTGATACCACTTAGGTGTGAACCAAAGTTGATTGCAAGAGTCAACTTTATATAGTGAAATTTCACATGAAGACTCAAAAACCAAGATTTCACAGAACCTCTGAAAATTAAGACTGGTTGACAATTAAATGCCAGATTCCAGGAGGAATCTGAACCCATATAAGAAGTTGGAATCAACTGGGAAAAAGTAGGACCTATTTTACCCCATCTCAGGCCTACCTCCTACTTATCTTGATAGGAAAGAGATGTGGGTGTGGTTTCAACCTTCCCTAGGAACACAGTATTTATCCTGAATTTCAATAAGGGAGGCATTTGTAAGCAAAAAGATGCTAAAGAAACTTCTCAAATATGTAGTCTGATAGTCACTTTAACTTGGATATTGACAAGGCAATATCTAAAATGACAAGGCAACTAACTGCTGTGCTGAGCATAGGGCATTGGTTATATTCAGTAACTAAACTCAATTTTAAATTAGGTCAATGATTTCCAAATATTTGCCACTTTGGAGTATGGCTAATTGGATAATCTCAAACCCTTTAGTGAAAATTAGTTTTTGAAAGGTAAATCTGAGGTAAAATAAATTGGCATTGAAAAAGTTTTCCAGGGCAGCTCCTGTGGCTCAATGAGTAGGGCACCGGCCCCATATACTGAGGGTGGTGGGTTCGAACCTGGCCCCGGCCAAAACTGCAACAATAACAAAAAAGTTTTCTAATTACCTATATATCCTAAAGTGTAGAAATACTAATTTAATACTGTAAACATGTGCATAGGTCCCCCCCATTTTCTGAGGACATTTTATTTTTTAGTGAGTTTATGAAGGTCTTGGAGTTCTGGTGCAAAGCTTTGTTGAGGATTAAAAAAAGAAAATCCACTTAAATTTGCTGGAGCGTGTTTAGCAGCTAATTGCCTTTTATATAGTTTGCTTTTCCAGTTGTTATAATTGAGCCTGCAGACATGTGAATTATTAAACTAAAGCTTTTAAAACCACACTTGTTTTTTATTACATTGTGCTGCCTGTTTTCATCACAAATATTGGCGTTTTGGGGGTTGTGAAAAGTCCTCACAGATTTATGATATTTGGACTAGGACCACTAATTTCTAGAGCTCCCTTTGAGAAAAATAAAAAAATAAGTTCTTTAAGACTTCAGAGGCTATGAGCTGGATCTCTTTTTATTAAGTACGCTGAGTCACTCTCCCATTTAAAAAACAAGTCCACCTAAGAAAAAGGAAGCTGCCTTAAAATACACGAGTGCTTTGGTTTAGGAATATAAGGCAGAAGGCACTCCCAGTTTGTAGAGTTGCAAACACACCATCAGAACAATGTTGAATGAAGGAAGGTTGCAGACTCCAGGGAGTCCTGCCTCATGAGAATCACATCTTGTGGCACCAAGTAAAGGATTTGGGGTTAGGTTGCTTTAGTATTGTTTATAAAGCAGATTTCTTATAATCATGGATCATGTTCTCTAACCCCAAGCCATGATTCCTAGTCCAGAATGAGAAAGGTAATAGGGAGCTTCAGGAATACAGAGATGAAGCAGGAGCCTGGGCTTTATTTGCTGTTACGGACACTAATACAAATGAAACACTTTTAAGTAATTCTTCATATACTAGAAGGAACGATCTTCCTTAATCAAGGGGACAGTGGGATGAGTTAGGTACAATACAAATCTGCCTCTTCTTAGCAGTGTGGTCCTAGGCAAATTCCTAATCTCCATGCCTCCTGTACCTCATCTGCAAATTGAGGATCACAATATGTCTTCAAAGGGTTGCAGGGTCAGGCTTAGAGATAATGAATGTGATCTGGTTCATGCAACGTCTGACATGGTAAGTACTAAACATCTGCCATTATTATGGCTTATAATACAGATGTGAACTTTTTCTTTCTGCTCTGGTTCCTGAGTCTGATTTAGCTTATGGACCAACTTAGATACCTCTTGTGCCCTCAGAGAAACATGCTACATAGGCTGGGCACTTGGGCTTACACCTGTAATCCTAGCATTCTGGGAGGCCGAGGCTCCTTGCTTGAGCTCAGGAGTTGGAGACCAGCCTGAGCAAGAGTGTCCTGTCCTGTCTCTACTAAAAATAGAAAAACTATTCAGGCATTGTGGCACATTGGGCACTCACTACAAGTTCCAGCTCCTCGGGAGACTGAGGCAAGAGGATAACTCAAGCCCAGGAGTTTGAGGTGGTTGTGAGGTGTAATACCAAGATACTTTACCCAGGGTGAAAGTATGGGTGAAACTCTCTCAAAAAAGAGAAAGAAAAAAGAAAAACACTATATATCATGGAAGACTTAAACAGTTTGTATAAGGGGTGCTTCATGTTACCTCCCTATAGCAGTGTACAGGCAGTACACATTTGAATGGCCTACTAGTGTTAAAGTACTAGAATACTTCTAAACCGGGAAGTAACTGCTGTCTCAAGCCTCACCTTTCCTTTCCTCTTTGCCCTAGAAATTCCTGACCCTCTCCTGCACCACCATGGTTCAGTAAATAAAACAGGCGTCCTCAAACCAGGGCCTACGGGCCACATGCAGCCCACCTAGGACATTTGTCCGGCCTGCCGGGTGTTTTTGCCACTGCTGCCTGTCCTGCTTAGCAGCCGACTCATCCCAGGCCCGCAGTTCGGCCTTTAATGGTCTGAGGGACGGTGAACTAGCCCCCTGTTTAAAAAGTTTGAGGACCCCTGAAATAAAGGGCTAGTACCTTGAGCAGCTTGGGGAGGCTGGTTGGTGGCTATTCTGATCGATGGCAAGGCAGTCAGCCTTTCCTCAATTATGTCCTATCTTAGCATGGAACATCACTGTATTCCTTACTTTGCCCTGTGTATGGTGGGCTCGGGTGCAGGTTGCTGTGCTGTGGCAATACTGAGCATGGACATGGCTGCATGCATTTAAATGAGCCAAGGCTATCTGTAGACAACAGCACAGAGTAGAAGAGGAAATGGAAATATGCTGTTGTAAGGTTCTCATGCTACACATGTATTGCTACAACACTATTTAAAAATAGATTAGGAGGGCGGCACCTGTGGCTCAAAAGGTAGGGCACTGGCCCCATATGCCTGAGGTGGTAGGTTCAAACCCAGCCTCAGCCAAAAATAAATATATAAATAAATAAAAAGAAAATAGATTAGGATAAGTTAAAAGTATATTGTAAACCTTAGAGAAGCCACTAAATAAATAAAGCAGAGGGGTATGGCTAATGAGCCATGGTGGAGAGGAGATGAAGTCATTAGAAACAACTGCCCTCCAAAAAAAAAAACAGAAAAAGAGGAAAAAGTGAACAAAATAAATAGAAAAAGAGCAAGTTGTAGATTTAAACTCAACTATTTGGATCATATTGAATGTAAATGTCCTAAATACACCAACTAAAAGGTAGACCCTGATGTATGCTGTCTTCAGAAGAAGGAAATATGAAGACACATTTAAAGTAAAAAGATGGGGAAAAGATGAACCATGTTAAGACTAATTGTTAGAAAACTATATTACTGTTAGAGAATCTAGACTTAAGAACAACGAATATTATCAGGGATAAAGAGGAACATTTTGAAACGACAGTTCATCAAGAGGATGCATCAATTCTAAACTTACACGTACCTAATAAGAGAGATTCAAAATATACAAAACAGGCTCAGCGCCTGTAGCTCAGGAGCTAGGGCGCCAGCCACATACACAGGAGCTGCTGGGTTCGAATCCAGCCCGGGTCTGCCAAACAATGACAACTACAACCAAAAAATAGCCGGGTGTTGTGGCAGGCGCTCGTAGTCCCAGCTACTTGGAGGGCTGAGGCAAGAGAATGGTTTAAGTCCAAAGTTTGAATTTGCTGTGAACTGTGATGCCACAGCCCTCTACCCAGGGGGACGTAGCAAGACTCTGTCTAAACACACACACACACACACACACACACACACACACACACAAAATATCCATAAGACTGAAGGGAGAAACCAGCACGTTTACAATTACAGGTGGAGATGTCAGCACTCCTTCCTCAGTAATTCATAGCAGAAGTAGACAGAGTACCAGTAAAAAGATAGAGGTTGAACAATAATATCAACCAACTTGATTTCACTGGTATTTGTAGAATACCTCACCCAACAACAGCAGAATAAATTCTTCCTAAATGCAGTTATGATATTCACCAAACTAGCCCAGTGATTTTCACCCAGTGTGCCGTGAGAGGATCTTAGGTGTGCTGTGAAAAAATTTATAGATCATTAATTAAATTATTTTTGAAAAAGGCGAGCAGGCCCCGCCCCCGATTGCAGCAGCAGCGGCTTGGCCGGGGGGCAGGTGGGACGCGCGGTACCCACGCTGCGCCTGAGCCGCCGCAGTGCGCCGGTGCCGCGCCCGCGGTAGCCACGCTCACGCTCGCCTCCGCTGCGCCTGTGCTGCCTCTGGCCTTGGTCTTTGGTCATCCTCGCCGACCAGAGGAGTTTCCGGGCCACGTCTCTCTCTCCCTCCGTGGCCAGCACGATCCTCGTCTGCTAAGTCGACGCTCCCCGCCGGTCTGAAGGCCGGGCTCCGACCCCGAACGCCAGATAGACCCGCCGGCGGCAGTGAGTGCCCAGCGCCCCTGCGGCCCGCGGTGGCGGCCACGCCCAGCGACCACACCCCGGCCGCTCGCGGGCCCGACGGCTCCAGCTTTTGCCACTCGCCCTTCTAGCCTTCTGCGCCACAACGGGACGCCCTGTCTGCGGGCTGTGGACCCGACCGGGACGCAAGATGGCGACGGCCGCGTGACTGAGCATCCCCAAGACGCCGCGCTGAGGACGCGCCCGCGGACTGGCTTTGGAGGCAGGGAAGGGGTGAGAGCAGGACTTTGGTGCCATTTGTTCCTTGTGATTGTGTGAAGCTTGCTTTCCTCCGGTCTACTCGGAAGGAGTCTTGATACTGTCCTAAGCACGGTGAGCTTACGTCTAGTCCGGGTTTGTAGAATTGGCGCCCCGATAGTTGGGAAAATGGCGATGACCCTGTTGGAAGATTGGTGCAGGGGGATGGATGTGAACTCCCAGAGAGCCCTGCTGGTCTGGGGGATCCCGGTGAACTGTGATGAGGCTGAAATCGAAGAGACCCTCCACGCTGCAATGCCCCAGGTGCCCTATCGAGTACTTGGGAGAATGTTCTGGAGGGAACAGAATGGGAAAGCAGCCTTGTTAGAGCTCACTGATGCTGTCGAGTACGCCGCAATCCCCAGGGAGATGCCAGGCAAAGGAGGGATCTGGAAAGTGGTCTTTAAGCCCCCAACTACCAATGAAGAATTTTTAGAAAGGTTGCACATCTTCCTAGCTAGAGAGGGGTGGACCGTGCAAGATGTTGCCCGTGTCCTTGGGTTTCAGAACCCTACTCCGGCCCCTGGCCCAGAGATGCTAAACTATATCTTGGATAATGTTATTCAACCTCTTGTTGAGTCTATACGGTACAAGAAGCTGACGCTTTTCTCGGGAAGGGACATCCTGGGGCCTGGGGAGGAAACTTTTGATCCCTGGCTGGAGCACACTAATGAGGTCATACAGGAGTGGCTGGTGTCTGATGTGGAAAAGAGACGGCGGTTGATGGAGAGTCTTAGAGGGCCAGCTGCTGATGTCATTCGCATCCTCAAAACCAGCAACCCTGCTATAACCACTACTGAATGCCTAAAAGCGCTTCAGCAGGTGTTCGGGAGTGTGGAGAGCTCTAGAAATGCGCAGGTCAGATTTCTGAACACTTACCAGAAACCTGGAGAAAAGTTATCTGACTATGTCATTCGTCTGGAGCCTCTGCTGCAGAAGGCAGTGGAGGAGGGGAACATAGATAAAGATACCGTGAACCAGGCCTGCTTGGAGCAGGTCATTGCCCGGGCCAACCAGAGCAGGGCCATCCGGAGGCTGCGGAGGGGCTGGCCCCAAACCTCCTCCAGTTGCTGGTGCGGATCCCGGAGGAGGAGGAAGTCGAGGAGGAGGAGGAGGAAGCTGAGACAACCCTCCTGCAGTTAGGCCTAGGGGGCACTTCTGAGTCCCCTAAAGGCGGCTTTAATGCAGACCTAGATCAGAGCTGCTTCCTTGTCCCCTGGAGTCTTAGAGGTGGTGTGTCTCTGAATAGTAAAGACTTACCATGTTCTATTTGGGGGTTTTGTTGTTGTTTTTGAAGAAGTAGTTGGGGTAGGGACAGTTAAGCCTGCATATTCAGGTTAACATTTGTAAAATTGTGCAAGCAAACACTGAGTTGCTGTGAGTGGGTCATGAGGAAAAGGCCAGGTAAAGGTTTGGACACAAGTGCCCAGCTCAAGCTGTCATCAAGGCATCGTCATCGGTTGTGAAAAACACACTGAACCTGTGACTCTTCCATTTGGGATAATTAAATGTGAAATTGCATGTTCAGATGTTTAATGCAAAGCCTGGCTCACAGGAAATGTTTGGTAAAATTGTGAACTGTTGTATTGTTACTAAATCGTGGATAGTTTGTTTATTGTAAATTGTTCCAGATTTATATTAATGGGAAGAAATATGAATATATTAGGTATTAGTTACTCAACTTTACAATGCAGGTTTCTTATTTCTCATCTTTAAATATGTGGATCAGTTTAACATGGGTGTTAGAAAAATACTGCAATCATGAAACTGTGTAAATCAAATTTTCACTGCATATAAGATACAGATATAAATCACACGGGCAGGTTGATATGACCCAGTTACAGTATGTCATGGACTGTTCTTGTTAATGCTGAATTTAAGTGTTCTAAATTTGAAGTTATCAAATAGATGTATATGAATAAAGATATTTTAAAAGTTCAGAAAAATTATTTTTAAAGGAAGTTTAAAGCACACTAAGTATATTCTTTTTATTTTGCTCTTTTTTTTTGATCAACATAATTTAAGTATACCATGGAAGTTAACTACAGGTTCAAGTGTGTCATGAGATAAAAAATTTTGAAAAACATTGTTCTAGGCTGTGAAACAGCTCAGGAAGAGTTGATATTTCAGTTGGTATTCACAGACAGGGAGAAGTTTAGGTCCCAAACTGGAGACCATCAGGTAGAAAGAATTCTGACTTACTTGAAGGAGTAGTAAGCATTTCTAGTTTCATATGGGTCTTCAACTGATTAGGTGGGGCCCACCAACATTAGAGAGGGCAATCTGGTTCAAATGTCAGTTTTTTTTAAATTAAATCATAGCTGTGTCCATTGATGCAATTATGGGGTACAATGTGCTGGGTTTATATATAATTTGAAATACTTTCCTCAAATTGGTTAACATGGCTTTCACTGCATTTTCTTAGTTATTGTGTTAAAACATTTACATTCTACACTTAGTAGATTTAATCTGTACTCTTGTAAAATGCACTGTAGGTGTGGTCCCACAAATTACCCTCCCTCTATCCATCCTTCTCCCTCCCCTCCACTCCTTTTCTTTCCCCTTTTTCTTGGGCTATAGTTGGGTTGTAGCTTTCATATGAAAGTGTGGTGTTTATAAATTGATTTCATAGTAGGACTGAGTACATTGGATACTTTTTCTTCCATTCTTGAGATACTTTGCTAAGAAGAATATGTTCCAGTTCCATCCATGTAAACATGAAAGAGGTAAAGTCTCCATCTTTCTTTAAGGCTGCATAATATTCCATGGTGTACATATATCACAATTTATTAATCCATTCATGGGTCAATGGGCACTTGGGCTTCTTCCATGACTTAGCAGTTATGAATTGGGCTGCAGTAAACATTCTGGTGGTGCAAATATCTTTGTTATAAAGTGATTTTTGGTCTTCTGGATATATACCTACTAGAGGAATTGAGGGATCGAATGGCAGGTCTATTTTTACCTCCCGAAGTGATCTCCAAACATCTTTCCAAAAGGAATATATTAGTTTGCATTCCCACCAGCAGTGCAGAAGTGTTCCCTTTTCTCCACATCCACACTAACATCTATGGTTTTGGGATTTGTTATGTGGGCTAATCTTACTGGAATTAGATGATATCTCAAAGGGGTTTTGATTTGCATTTCTTTGATGATTAAGGATGATCAGCATTTTTTATTTGTCTGTAGGCTGTGCACCTATCTTTTTTTTTTTTTATTGACTGGTAACTATGTACATTAATGCACTTCTGGGGTACAGTGTGGGGTTTTCACATGCAATTCGAAATACTTCCATCACAACACAGCCTTCATGTCATTTTCTCAGTTATTGTTTTAAAATGTTCACATTCTACTCTTAGTGTGCACCTGTCTTCTTAAGAGAAGTTTCTCTTCAAGTCCCTTGTGCACCCTGAGATGGGATCACTTGTTCTTTTCTTGCTAATATGTTTGAGTTCTCTGTGGATTCTGGTGATTAAACCTTTGTCAGAGACATAACCTGTGAATATCTTCTTCTATTCTGAGGGCTGTCTGCTTGCTTTACTTACTGTGTTCGTGGCTGTGCAGAAACTTTTTAGTTTGATCAGATCCCAGTAATGTATTTTTGGCATTGCTACAATTGCCCAGGGGGTTCTCCTGATAAAATATTCTCCCAGGCTGATTTCTTCAAGTGTTTTCCCTGCACTTTCTTATAGTATTTTTATAGTTTAATGTCTTTAAGTTTAAATCTTTAGTCCAGTGAGAGTCTATCTTAGTTAATGGTGAAAGGTGTGGGTCCAGTTTCAGTCTTCTATAGGTCACCAGCTAGTTCACCCAGTACCATTTGTTAAATAGGGAGTCTTTTCCCCACTGCATGTTTTTAATTGGCTTGTCAAAGATCAAATAATGGTAAGTAGCTGGGTTCATCTCTTGGTTCTCTATTCTGTTCCATACATCTTAACCTCTCTGTTTTTGTGCCAGTACCATGCTGTTTTGATCGCTATCAATTTTTAGTATAGTCTGAGGTCTGGTAGCATGATCCTCTTGATTTGTTTTTATTTCTGAGTAATATCTTGGCTATTCAAGGTTTTTTCTGATTCCATATAAAATGAAATATTATTTTTTTGAGATATTTAAAGTATGACCATGGTGCTTTAATAAGGGATTGCATTACAATTGTATATTGCTTTGGGTAGTATGGACATTTTAACAATATTGATTCTTCCCAGCCATAAGTATGGTATGTTTTTCCATTTGTTAACATCTTCAGCTATTTCTTTTCTTAGAATTTCATAGTTCTCTTTATAGAGATCTTTCACATCCTTTGTTAGGTAAACTCCCAAATATTTCTTTGGCACTACTGTGAAAGGAATAGAGTCCTTGACCGTTTTTTCAGCTTAACTATTGTTGGTATACATAAAGACTACAGATTTATGAATGTTGATTTTGTAACCTGAGACATTGCTGTATTCCTCGATCACTTCTAAGAGTTTTATAGTAGAATCTCTGGGGTTTTCCAGATATACAATTATATCATCTGTGAAGAGTGAAAGTTTGATCTCTTCTGACCCTATATGGATACCCTTGATTGCCTTTTCTTGCCAGATTTTGATGGCTAAGACTTACATTACAAGGTTAAAAAGCAGTGGAGACAATGGACAACCTTGCCTGGTTCCTGATGTGAGTGGAAATGATTTCAATTTTAACTCCATTCAATATGATATTGGCTGTGGGTTTGCTGTAGATGCCCTCTATCAGTTTAAGCAATGTCCCTTCTATACTAATTTTCTTAAGTGTTCTGATCATGAAAGGATGCTGGATATTATCAAAAAGCTTTTTCTGCATCAATTGGGAGAATCATATGGTCTTTGTTTTTTAATTTGTTTATGTGATGAATTATATTTATAGATTTATGTATATTGAACCAGCCTTGAGACCCTGGGATAAAACCCACTTGGTTATGGTGTATAATTTGTTTGATGTGTTGGTGGATTCTGTTTGCTAGGATCTTACTGAATATTTTTGCATCAATATTCATTAGGGATATTGGTCTATAATTTTCTTTTTTTTTTTTTTTTTTGGCTGGGGCCAGGTTTGAACCCACCACCTCTGATATATGGGGCTGGCACCGACTCCTTTGCAACACAGGCACTGCCCTATAATTTTCTTTTCTTGTTGGGTCTTTTCCTGGTTTGGGGATCAAGGTGATTTTTGCTTCATAGAATGTGTTGGGTAGTATTCCTTCTTTTTTCTATATTTTAGAAAAAGTTAAGTAATATAGATATTAGTTCCTCTTTAAAGGTTTGGTAGAATTTTGATGTGAAGCCATCTGGTCCTGGGCTTTTCTTTTTAGGGAGTTTTTTTATAGTTGATGCTATTTCAGAACTTGATATAGGCCTGTTCAACATTTCCACTCATTTTGGATAAGTCTAAGAGGGTGGCATGCTTCCAAGCTGTTTCCTTCGTATTTTCATATTTCTGAGAATAGAGTTTCTTGTAATATTCAGTAAGGGTATTTTGAATTTCTGAGGAGTCTGTTATTTCATCTTTGCCATTTTTTGATTGATGAAATTAGAGATTTTACTCTTTTTTTCCTGGTTAGGTTAGCCAAAGGTTTATCTATTTTATTGACCTTTTCAAAAAACCAACTTTTCATTGATCTGTTGTATAATCCTTTTGTTTTCAATTTCATTTAATTTTGCTCTAATATTGGTTATTTCTTTTCTTCTGGTGGGTTTGGGATTAGAATGTTCTTCCTTTTCCAGTTGCTTGAGATGTCCCATTAAGTTGTTAACTTCCTCTCCATTCTCTTGAGGAAGGCTTGCAAATATCCCTCTTAGGACTGCCTGTGCAGCATCCCAGAGGTACTGGTAATGCGTGTCTTCGTTATTGTTTTGTTTCAGAAATTTGGTAATTTCTTTCTTAATCTCTTCCAAGACCCAGAAGTATTTCAGCATAAGGTTATTTAGTTTCCATGTTTTTGTATGAGTATTCAGATTCCTGTTGTGACTTGAGTTCAACTTCCATGATGGTCCGAGATGATGCAAGGAATAATTTCTATTCTTTTAAATTTGCTAAGGTTAGACTTGTGATCTAAGATGTGATCAACTTTGGAGGATGTTCCATGGGCTGATGAGACGAATTGTATTCAGTTTTGTTAGAATGACATGTTCTGTAGATGTGTATTAAATCCAGTGGTTGAATGGTTAAGTTTATGTCTAAAATTTCTTTGCTGGCTCGGTGCCTGCGGCTCAATCGGCTAAGGCGCCAGCCACGTACACCTAAGGTGGCGGGTTTGAATCCCCAGCCCGGGCCCGCCAAGCAACAATGATGGCTGCAACCAAAAAATGGCCGGGCATTGTGGCGGGTGCCTGTGGTCCCAGCTACTTGGGAGGCGGAGGCAGGAGACTCGCTTG